>JANAVB010001000.1:3897897-4202897 GCA_029216955.1 Iris pallida | reverse complement strand
AAGCTATGAATTAGTCTAAGTCATAGGCGTCGCCCGCATAAATGCTTGATAAAGCATGCCCGGTTCCGTCGTCCAAGGCTTGGCATAGCCTTTGGTCGCCTCACGGGTTAAGTTGTATCACACGGCTTGTGGCATAAGTCTAGGCACCCAAAGAACTTGGTTGTTCAAGTCAAACGCGTGCACGTCACGTTCCCACGATGCAAGGCTTGACGCAGCCTTTGCTCGTCAAGTTGTTGCAAGATCAAGTTAGGCAGAGTATTGCTGGGCTATCGAAGTCGTAACAAGCATTGTCCCATATTTTTTGCGGTTGTAAATTAACATAGTCCCACGATCTTAAAGCTCGTTGTAGAAGCATGGAAAAAGAGAAGAAAAAATGATCCATGCGGCCAAGGAGCTACATACGGCTAAAGAGTCTCATGCGGCTCAAACACAGAGTGGACTCCATGCGGCCAGTAGAGGAAAGCCACGTGTCTTTTTAGAACGGCTGTACCCAGCGTCATTCAAACACAATTAATGCTCTGACGGTCGACAATTAATGCTCTGACGGCTGACAGCTGACAGTTGACAGCCCTGACGAAAAGTAATCATAATGACTGACGTAAGAGCACTATCTTCCTAGGAAATTGGGGAAAATCCTCACAGCTTCGAGGCAAGTTTATGCGGCCAGTCTAAATGAGTTCATGCAGCCAGTGCAGAGAAACCTATGCGGTTCAATCATGAAGGTCTCCCATGCGGCTCGGCCATGAAGAAATCCATGCGGCTCGGCCATGAAGACTCTCATGCAGCTCGGTCATGAAGACCCCCATGCGGCTCGGTCATGAACATATTCATGCGGCTCGGTCATGACAACCTTCATGCGGTTCAAGTATAAAGACTATTCATGCGGCTCGGTCATAAAATCTTTTATGCGGCTCGATCATGACGACCTTCATGCGGCCCAAATACGAACGCTCCTCATGCGGCTCAACAACGATGACATGACAGGTGTCCTAAAGATAATCAAATTTTGGATCAGATTCCAATAATTTGGGACACGTGGCAACAGAATGAATTAAATTGATTTATTTAGATTTGCGAATATCAGCAAATCATCATGATAGGGATTTATTGCAATCAACATTAATTACTGACATGATTTGGCATAATCCCCATTAATGGCCCAGATCCTTCACCCTCAAGATTGATGGCCCAGATTGATCATTACTGGGCCGCCGCCACTTTGAGAATGGACAATCATTGCAAACCCTAATGATGCCCCCCACTATTATAAATAGCAATGTGCCATTCCCTTGCAAAAAAGATGCTTCCCCAATAATCAGAGAAAGAAATACACAGAGATCAATCCAGAGAGAGAGAAGCCAGAAGAGCAATACGAGGAGAGCAAGAAGAGCATTTCTTCGTCAATGCCAAGCATCTCGTTACAGGAGCCAAGGCTACGTCCGATCGTCCAAGGAGTAAGGCAGAGCTGCCGTCGCTTTCCCGAGCCTCTATCGTTACCCCCCAGAATCAAAAAATAAACAATTGTACTTAGATTGCTGTACTAGGTTTTCGTCCCTAGGCTTTCTTTGTACAAGCGAGTTTGTAACGTGAAGTAAAAGTCTAGTCCTCCCATAAAACTGTTATGCTCTTTTATATTTCATGGCAAACACGATGGCGACTCTGCTGGGGACAAACTTCTTCACGGCTGAGGAGTTGGTGATGCAGTCGGATGCAACCAAGCTTGGCTCCACGCAATAGAAGATGGTCGCCCGGTTTGACCAACAGGCGTTCGAAGAAATGCTGTCCGACAAGAGCGCTGGTCTGGTCCAGAAGCGAGCCCGCACAAAGAAGGCTCGCAAGGAGTGGAGACCCCGATCCTTCGTTCCTACTGAAGCTCTTGCAGAGATACCCTCTGTTGCTCAAGACGGCGAGAAAGACTCTCCTGCGGCCCCACTTTAGACCATAGACAACTCTGTTGTCCCCAAGTTCGGCAGAAGAAAATACTATGATGCTGGACTTGCAGGGACAAAGAGGAACTCTATGCGATCCGAGCCGCATAAGGGTGCTAGCCGCATAAAAAAAGCTTATGCGGCTACATCCGCCAGCCGCATGAAGAAAGCTCACACGACCACATCTGTCAGCCGCATAGCTTATGCGGCTACGATTGCCAATCGCATGGATGAAACTTATACGGCTACCGAAGTCAATCACTTGCAGAAAACTCATACGGCCACAATTGCCAACCGCATGCGGCCAGCCTGCACGATCGTGACTCCTAGTCGCACAAGAACAGCTCATCCGACAGCTAAAGACAGCCGCATGCAGACAGCCTGCACGGCTTTCGATCCTAGCCGCATAGCGTCTGTTCCACGCTTCTCTCGATCGGTCTTCGACCGTCTCTCATGCGGTCCTGACCCTGATGGTTCTCTTGATGATAAGCCAGCTCTGTGGTATCCAACTTGGACTCTTCCTATTACACATCCATAAGTGCTAAAAGGAAGAAGTCTAGGGCAGCGCGGGCTCACCAAGCCCAGTCAGCTGTCCCAACCTCTGACTATCGGAGCGTCCCGCTGATTATCACACGGGCCTCTAATGGAAAGTTGTATAAGGCTACTCATACCCTGCCCCCTGCGGCCAATGAGTGGGATAGTCATCAAGCATCTCCCAGTGACGAGCGAAGGCAAGTATACGAGCTACCTTCGAATCAGGGAGCAGGCAGGAGGCCTACACACTCGCATGCCCGAAATTCCCGAGCCAGCAAAGCAAGTGACTTGCGTGAGGCCATCCTCCACAAACGCAAGGAAGGAGAAGATGCATCAGAGTGCAAAGAGTCCGCCCACGGACGTCACTGCACCCAAGTCATCGTCAACTGCTGCTGCAATAGCACGAAGATGTAAGAAGGCCGGTAGTCTGTCTTTCAAAGACTGCAACAGCCATCTTCAAAAGACGAGGCACTACCCGTCGTCTCCTGCAACTCTGCTCGGAAAGTCCCCGCCGATGGAAGGAGGAAGAAGACGAATGTTCCCAGCCCGAAGATCTCAACCACTGTGACTAAAAGACTGTCGTCTAAGCGGGTGCCCACCACCGGAGTTTTCTAAGGTACTCGCTCTAAGACGAAATCTGCTACAGCGGGAGATTCGTCGTCCATAACGTAGGGGGTTGCTGGAGCTGGGCGTAGCACCCCTCCGAGCCTCCACAGCAATCCGATGTTCCAAGAAGACGAGCCAGGGGAGACAACTCTCCCATCAGATACAACAAACCTCGACGTCCCTGACGACGTCCACAATTCCCATGACGAGGCGAAATCGGAGGCTGGGGGTACTGTTCCTTCCAAATCTGAGTCAGAAGGGAATATACCCACATACTCCGATGATTTATCGCTACAGGGATACGATTCAGAGGGCACTTCCTCCACCGCTCCGTCTATCTCTCCTCATGTGAAAATGGTATTTATGACAGACAGCAACCAAGGTAGTTCTAGTGATCGCCAGTGCATCGACAGCCTCGAGGCCATATTGCTTGCTTTGGTCAAGTCTGTAGATAAGATTAAAGCGGCCCTTCCAACTCTGCAAGGAGGGACACCTGGCCAAACAAGCGCGGGTCCCGCGGTCAATGCGGACTCGAATTCGGCGGCACCAAACCCGGACAACAATCCTCCAGAAATAACGGCCCCCACTGCCGTGGACGAAGCACGCGAAGCGAGAAGAGAGGTCCAGGAGCTCCGAGCCATGTTCTACGCTCGAGAAAACTCTCAAGACCTCAGAATACGGCAACCGTACCCTGCTTCATAGAGGGATGTTCTATTCCCACCAAGATATAAGCCGTTCAATATCAATCCTTATGATGGCAAGACCTCGGCAAGTCGGTACATCACTTACTTCGAGGTCACCACCGACCATCTGCACCATGACGATGCCATTCTCACACGATTATTCATCGGGGGATTAGAGGGAGTCGCCTTCGATTGGTATCGCAACCTACCGGACAACTGCATCCACTCCTTCGTCGGCTTCAAGCGGATGTTATTGGAGAGATTCTACGAAGTAGGGTAGGACATCACCATGTCCACCCTCATGGACGTCGTCCAAGGGGAGAAAGAGCTGACAAGGAACTACATCGAGCGGTTCCGCCAAACCGCCATGAAGCTGCCCTCTGAAAATCCAGATTCCTCCTTAATTGAAATTTGCCAAAAGAGATTGCTCCCAACAATCAGTCTCTGGATGGGCGAAAGTTAATTCAAGGATTGAAAGACGTTCATCATCAGCGCCACAAGCGCCGAAGAACGATTGAAGAAGGCTCGCCAACTGGGATTGCACATCTCGGACGGAGAGAACAAGGATAAGCGTCCCAACAACGATAATGGGGGTAGCCCCTCTAATAATTGGGACAGCAGGAGAAAGCAGGCTATGGTGACCGACACGACCCAGAAACCTGAGCCAAAGCCGACAGACAAGCAATGGCCGCAAATCACTTACTCCTTCGAAGACGGTCACGTCAAGCCCATCTTGGACATGCTCATACAAGGGGACAGAATTCAGCTTCCTCCACCAAGACGGGAACCGCGACCGGCAGAGATGGAGAACCCAAAGTACTGCCATTATCATCGCTACGTCCATCATGCTACACACGACTGCTACCAGCTGAAACGGTACATCCAAAACCTTATCGATTCGAACGCTTTGGCCATCGATTTCGAAGAGGTAACGGTGGCAGCCAATATGTTGTCGGTACAATTCGGCAGCTTCCCTCCTACGAAAACTCAAGACGGGGTGGTCCCCATCCCTCTGGCGACAATGGAGATTACTAATTTTCTACCTCCCCGAGATCAGAATGCTGGATTGGTACCCCTCACCACATCACGAGGGGAGGTCATATGGATCCATCCAGACTTGGTATCAGAAGTGACTCGGCCCATATCGTCTTCTATCTGCAAGAAAAAGAATAGAAAAATTAGATCCTGCCGCACAATCTCGGCAGACATCGAAGAAGCTACAGCCGTCGTCACGCGATCTGGGGCACAATCCCAACCTGTAGCCGATAACCCGGCTGAAGATCACCAGCCCGCTACAACCGACGCTCCGGGACCGGCTCAGCCTTCGACGACCGACAAGCCTAGGCCGAGGGAGACTCGCTTCGACAAATCCCTCCGAAAAGAGACAGCCCAGGGGTTGGAGAGGCCCTACAACTTCGATATCTTGGCACAATTGGCCAACACACCGACCAAGTTGTCATTATACGAGCTCTTGAGACTCTCCAAGGATGTTCGTGAGGCTTTGAGCGATGCACTCCAAAACGCCGACGCATACTTGGCTCAAGTTAACCTCACGGGAGAAAACCCGCCTGCAGATCTCCAAGACAGCGCCTGCACATGAGTAATGCCCAACATCGTCTTCACTCCGCAGGATATGCTCATTAAAACTAATCTGCACGATCGCCCACTATACTACACTGGATACATCGACGACGTAAAGGTGGACCGGATGCACATTGATCCTGGCTCTTCCATAAGCATATCCCGAAGGGTCTGCTACATCATCTCCGTATCCCAATGCATCGTCTGACGCCTACAAACATCGCCATCAGCGGTTTCAATTCGGGCAGGAGCTACCCTATTGGGAAGATTCGTCTGAAGTGTCAAATTGGCGACCTCCAATCAGAAGTCACCTGCTACGTTATCGATACAGACACTTCATACAACATCCTCTTGGGGCGCCCATGGATACACGATTATATGATCGTGCCTTCCACGCTGCACCAGTACTTCAAATATGTCGATAAATACGGCTTCGTGAGGACGAAATTTGCTGATATCGACTCCTTCAAGGGGGTCGAATCTTACTACTCAGACTCCTGCCTATACGAAAAATCGAAGAAGCATCTTGGTGAAGGAGATGTACAAGCAAGTACCGAGACAGCCACAGGATCAGAAGAACCTCTGACGATCCACCTCTAAGCTCGCAAGCCGGGCAGGTCTGCACCCCTTACCGCCACTCTGCGTAAGGACGCAATCAGCCTCTCGGCACAAGAAGAGCAGATGATAATCCGGCTGCCAAGGTCTGGCCAAGTGCCAAGATCCACAACGGGGCCACTAACAATCAGACTGCCAAGAGTCGGCCAGCCCCAAACGGAGAAGCTCAATCCCTCCGACAAACCACTGACGATACGCCTTCCTAAGAAGGGTCGTCACCCCGATGCGAGGTCTGACATTTCTAGTGAACCAGCCACTCCTCGCCCCACATCGAGTACCAAACTGGGGGTCGCTAGTCTGCCAACCACTCCACGCTCAACTCCATCAACTGAACCGCTGACGATCAAGCTCCCCAGGTCGTCCTCTCAGTCTTCATTCACACAGGGGGTAGCCGAAGAGGAACCGGAGCTAGCCAAGTATGTGGCTGCCCACACTGATGTTCCCTTCGCAGATGATGTAATTCCCCTAGAAAAGATACCTTACTTCATCAACAAAGGGCTATCTTTGAACTACCTCGAGCTTAATAAGCTTTGTACAATGTATGCTATGGAACACGGTATAGGCACTCACCTACACACACAGGTGACAAATGTCTACACCACAATCCAGCTTACTCCAGCAGAAGACGCTTACCGAATAATCGAGGGAGGGGACCATCCAATCATCTTCGGCCGGAAGGACGATCCACATCCTTTCACCATAGAAGAAGTCGACCTTGGATCGGATGCCGGGAGACTACCTCTGTATCTTTATGGCCCCCAATCTAAATATCTCATGCAGAAACAGGGGTATGACCTGGAAACGACACCGGGTTTGAACTACGGTACTGGACGAAGACTACCTTTGAAGCCCCCGGTCCCGGCTGGCAAACTGCGGGACTACTATAGCAAGACTCGATGTGGATTAGGGTATGTAACACCCACGACAACCCCTGAAAGTTCAGATAAAGAATGTGACTGGCATTCACATTCGACCGGGTCACCAACTTCTGATTCAGATACCAGCATCGGAGATGTATTCAGACAAGTCCTGTCAGTCAACATGGCATTCGTCGACGCTTATGAAGAGGATGAAGACATTCCGGAAATTCTCGAGCTAGAGCCGTGGGCCCAACCGCTAGATAAATAATGGGAAAAGCGTATCGAGCAAAGAGAACCTTCCACTGAGGATAAGGTCATACAAGTTAATCTTGGTGATGAAGCCTCCCCAAAACTAATCTTCATTAGCCAGAGTCTGACAAATGAAGAGCGAGAGTCGCTGCTCCAACTCGTCAAGGAGTATATCGATGTGTTCGCCTGGAGCTATGAAGATATGCCAGGAGTGGACCTCGAGATTGTACTCCACAAACTCAATATTCGTCCGGATGCAAAACCTGTCAAGCAACAGCAAAGACGGTTTCGTCCCGATGTCATGAATGCTATCGAAGCCGAGGTCAACAAATTGATAGCCAGTGGCTTCATTCGCGAAGAGCAACATCTAGACTGGGTAGCCAACATCGTACCAGCTCTCAAGAAGAACGGGAAGATCCGAATATGCATTGACTTCCGGAATCTGAATGAGGCATGCCCTAAAGATGAATTCCCTCTCCCTATCACAGATATTATGATCGACAACACCTGCGGCTTCGAACGTATGTCCTTCATGGATGGCTTCTCAGGATACAACCAGATCAAGATGTTCCCGGACGACGAGAAGCACACATTATTCCGAACACCGATTGGTACATATTGCTACACCGTTATGCCTTTCGGTTTAAGGAATGCTGGCGCTACTTACCAGAGAGCTATGAGCGTCATCTTTAGAGACCACTTGCACAAGACAGTTGAATGCTACGTCGACGACATCGCCGTCATAAGCCGTTCAAAGGAAGATCATCTGCAAGATCCCAGGACAGTGTTCGACCTAATGCGAGCACACAACTTAAAGATGAACCCTACGAAATCATTCTTGGGTGTCTCTAGCGGGAAATTCCTGGGTTTCGTCATCACTTCTCAGGGCATTCACATCGACCCTGAGAAAACAAAGGCAATCATGGAGATGGGTCCCCCGAGAAATCTCCGCGAACTCCGAGGCCTCCAAGGCAAGCTAGCTTACATCAGGAGATTCATCTCTAATCTTTCCGGACGATGTCAACCATTCACCCACCTCATGAAGAAGGGAGTCTCCTTCGTATGGGATGAGGAATGCCAGCGCGCTTTCGATAGTATCAAAGAATATTTGTCGAATCCTCCAGTACTGGTAGCTCCTGTTGCTGGAAAGCCATTCCTGCTCTATGTGCGAGCGATGGAGCATTTTCTTGGTGCCCTGTTGGCACATAACAATGATGAGGGCCACGAACAAGCTATATACTACCTCAGTCGGAAGATGATTGGGCCAGAATACCGATATACGACCGTAGAGAAAGAATGCCTTGCTCTCGTGTTCGTAATCCAGAAGACGCGACACTACGTCACGGGACAAACCATCCACGTGATATCGCGAATCAACCCCCTCAGGGTCCTCATGACCAAACTCGGGGCACTCAGCTCTCGCCTTGCTACCTGGGCGAAATTACTATCACCATACCACATGATCTTCGTCCCGCAAAAGGCTGTTAAAGGCCAGGCTCTGGCAGACTTTCTAGCAGTCCATCCAGGCTCGGAGACGACCAGGATATATGAAGAGATACCGGATGAGGTCACTAGTTCAAATGCAGTCTCCCATGATGCCATCTGGCGAATGTTTTTCGACGGCGCTTCAAGAACCGGACCCAAAGGCAATATCGTCGCTGGAGTTGGTGTGGTGCTGATTTCTCCCTTCGGCTTGGTGATCAATCGGGCCTACTCACTCACAGAGCCCTGCTCAAATAAAGTGGCCGAGTACAATGCCTTAGTCATCAGCCTCCGACTCACAAAGGAGCTGGGGGTAGAGTATCTTGAAGCATACGGCGAATCACAGTTGATCGTCAATCAGATTCGGGGGCCGTACGAGGTCCGCCATGAAGACATGATCCCGTATCATCGAATAGCAATCGACATCATCTCGTCTCTGGGAGGATTCTTCATAGAACATGTTCCCAGACTCCAGAACATTGAGGCTGATGCCTTAGCTGGTTTGGCCGCTTTCCTAGCTGTACCAAATTACGCTCATCATCAGGCCGACATAATAGGCCGTGAACTGGTCTGTCCTAAGGATAACATTCGATGCATTGAAAGCTACTCCGCCCTTTCAGTCGACGAAGCACCAGACTGGAGACAGCCGTTCATCGACTTCGTAGTATACGACATCCTGCCAGAGAATCCGAAGGAAGCTACTTCTATCAGAAGACGTTCTCTCAGATTTTTCTACGATACAGAGACGAAAATGCTGTATCGCCGATCCTATGATGGGTTGCTGCTTCGGTGTCTATCAAATACAGAAGCCAAGGAAGCCGTGCGCGAGGCCCATGATGGTGTCTGCGGAGCCCATCAACCTGGCCCGAAACTGCAAGACCGCCTTCACCGAATGGGCTATTACTGGCCCATGATGGTTGCAGACGCAATAGATTATGCACGAAAGTGCAAAGCCTGCCAAATCCACGCCGATTTCATCCACCAGCCATCTGAATTCCTACATCCGACTGTGGCCTCCTGGCCATTTAAAGCATGGGGTATGGACATCGTCGGCCCAATTACCCCACCTTCGTCAAGAGGACACCGATTCATACTCGCAATCACCGATTACTTCTCCAAATGGGCGGAAGCCATCCCATTGGCAGAGGTGAAAACTTCAAATGTGATTAGCTTCCTTAAGCATCATGTCATTTACCGCTTTGGACTGCCCCGAAGAATCATTCACGACAATGGGCCACAGTTCGCAAGCCACGCATTTTATCGGTTCTGCGACAAGCACCGAATTCAGAATATTGCTTCGACACCCTACAACCCAGCAGCCAACGGGTTAGCAGAAGCATTCAACAAAACCATAATCCAGCTACTCAAGAAATTCGTGTCCTCTAACAAGCACGACTGGAACGAGAAGCTCGGCGAATGCTTATGGGCGTATCGCACCACAGTCCGAACGACCACAGGGAACACGCCATTCTCCCTGGTGTACGGGAGCGAGGCAGTTCTCCCATTAGAGACTCAGATCCCCTCACTCCGTATCGCCCTCACACATCAGTTGACCACGGATGAAAACCACCATCGTCGACTACAGGAATTGGAGGTCCTAGACGAGAAATGCCTGTTAGCTCAACAGCGAATCGAACTATATCAGGCCAGAATCTCCGGAGCTTTCAACAAGAAGGTCAAGGTCAGAACATTCCAAGTAGGCTATTTCGTTCTGGCGGTTCGGAGGCCGATGGTTATGACGCATAAAACTGTCGGTAAATTCCAACCAAAATGGGAAGGCCCGTTCATCATCGAAGCTGTCTTCTCCAACGGCGCCTACCGCCTCGCAAAGCAAAATGGAGACTTGCTCATGTTGCCCATCAACGACAAGTTCCTGAAGAAGTATTATGTCTGAAACAAAATCCTCAAGACATCTCAGAGTGTCAAGTTATGTACCTTTCTGTACCACTGAACTTATATTCTGGTTCCATGCATCGAGTCACGTGCCCGCTGGTACCTCTGAACTCATTCCCACATTTTACAATCATTCGAGTCACGTGCCCGCTGGTACCTCTGAACTCATTCCCATATTTTCCAATCATTCGAGTCACGTGCCCGCTGGTACCGCTGAACTCACACTCACCATTCTCCAGATTCCCGAGTCATGTACCCTCTCGTGCTACTGAACTCACATCCACAACATCCCAGATTATCGAGTCATGTGCCCGCTGGTGCCACTGAACTCACACTTTCACAATATCGAGTCATGTACCCGCTGGTGCCTCTGAACTCACATTCCGGTCACTCTTTCAGATAGTAAGTCATGTATGATCATACCTCTGAACTTTCTTCCTATAAGAGATCCTCCTTCATGATCCACTACCCGCACTCCCAGTGCACAAAAAGGGTAACGGGTCTATAAACTTCCAAAACGACCATGTCAATGATACCTCTGAGTCGTTTCACTTCCGCCAAAAATAAATCACCCCCTACATAAAACTTCCATGTCCTCATTACCTCTGAGTCGTTTTATGTACCCCCTCTTCATTGAGCCCACTCCTGCCATGTCCTCATTACCTCTGCGTGGGAAGGCTCCGTAGAAGAAACCTTCATACTTGCCATGTCCTCATTACCTCTGAGTAAGTATGTTGGTTTCCTTTCAACCTATTATCTGTACCCACAACCGGAGTACGACAAGGATAATAGGTCCACAAATGTCCTCTGTTGACCACAAATGTCCTCTGTTGACCACAAATGTCCTCTGTTGACCACAAATATCCTCTGATGACCACAAATGGCCTAAGTCGACCACAGATGCTGTACTGGGTCTCCAGTACACGCCCATCCCTTCCCTATCATGTCTGGGGGCCCAGTTGCTCCCTGGCATTCTCTCGAATACCAAAAACTTCTATAGCTGTCTTATCGCGAAGTTGTTCTAGGTATCCCTCTCCAAAACTTGTTATTCGTACCTAAAACTAAGGTACGCCTAGGGTAACAGGTCCACAAATAATCCTCCAGCAGGTTCAATTCCACAAACACTACGAGTACAAGAAAGAGAAGATGAGTTGAAACATGCTCATTTATTCAAAATTCAAAGTGCTATATCATTTGGGATCACACCCCTTACAAAATGAAAACAAAGAAAAAAAAGAAAAGGAAAAGGAGCAAAAGAAAACAGAAAATCGATCACTGCTCCGGGGCACGTAGCGTCATAAAACGGTCCGTCAGCAAGGCAACTGACCGCTCAAACCTCTGTTTAGCTCGACGCTCCGCCTCTTGGGTCAGCGCCGCCTCGTCCTCCAGATGAGCGTGAGCTTGCCAGTTGTCCTCAAATTTCTTAAAAGCCTGCTCCAGGTTAACAGAAGATCGGGAAACCTTCTCGGCCTCCCGAACGATTGACTCCTGTTCCGCATGAGCAGCCTTCAGCTCCGACTCTAGGAAGGCCAATTCCTTCTGAAGTACGAGAATCTGCTCCTTCGTGTCGGCTATTCCGCGAGAAGCTGCCTCTTCCCGAGCCCTACAAGCTTGACTTCGACGACCCAACCTGTCATACGAAGCGGA
Organism: Iris pallida; assembly: GCA_029216955.1. Taxonomy (NCBI): domain Eukaryota; kingdom Viridiplantae; phylum Streptophyta; class Magnoliopsida; order Asparagales; family Iridaceae; genus Iris; species Iris pallida. The sequence continues at coordinate 4,190,819 of JANAVB010001000.1, read as the reverse complement.
AAGCTTGTCAAGGTCCCCCTTCACAACTGGCCCGGCAGTGTCTCGAGCAAGCTTTATCCTATCCTGTCACGCCCTAGAACCAGAATAGTGGAGAGCGGGGGCGTACATAGCCAGCTACGTATGTTGAAATAGAATACATCTCAACTATACGGTCACGGCTGTCTAGATATGAGGGTTTACTGCAAGCCAACGGTCTCTTATGGTCAAGCCTATTGTCTCAATCACAAGCAAGTAATATAATCACAAGATGTTTGACCACCAAATATACAATAAAAGGCGTCCCAAATATTACACATCAGCTGATCATGAAGCTAGTCGTACAAAATGCTAGGACTAGCAAGAGTTAAGTCATACATGATCAACCCTAGGATTTGTTAATTATATTTACAGCCCGTAGGCAGAAAGTAAGTAAAGTGCATCGAGCTAACAGGTGCTCGTCGGCTAAATGTCTCAAAAGAATAAATTTACAATAGAGTGAGCGAAACAAAATAGAAAACCCACTCGTAGCCCGGGTTCCTTCTAATCGCCACCATCGGGCTGGAGGTTCGGTAGATCCTCGGGTGCTGCTCCGAAATCTGGCCACACAAAACCAGCTGGGTCAAACCCCAGAAAGAGCAAGTGCCACAAAGGAGGCCACGAAATAAAAACAAAACCAGCATATCAGAACATAGGAAAAGAAATGGAAGAAGGTACAAATAAATAAAGAGTACAACAGGACAATAAACGACTAGTGACGTGGGACCATTCTGGGAGCCAGGTTACAACCCTTAAACCAGACAAGGACCGAGGTTGTAACCCTTCGCCTGAGCAGCACTCTGTCTCTACCCATTTATTGTTAGAGATAAGTAAAACAAGCATGTACAAGAGTAGCCAGGTACACGGACAAGACAAAACTTAGACAAGGCTGGACTCCATCCATTCACAAGCGGCCAAGCAATTACTACGGCTTACTACTTTAACTAACTAGGGTTGTCACAAGCCTAATTACTAACAAGATGCAATGAGAATTTCCCAGTCCCAAGCCCTGCAGACCATCCAGTTATCCTTCCGCGGGTTGAGAGTATGGTTGGGTACATCGTCCCGGAGACGATATACCCTTAGGTGACTTAGAGGTGCAACACATGACAGTGCGCTGGAAATGTGTTCTACTCGTCGGTAAGCTACAAGTCCAATTAAGAGCGCCCAGATAACAAGATTGCCTGTGACTGGAAATTCTTCATGAACTATAGTTGGATCTAGTCATTAGCCTAATCCATATTCAGTATAAATCCCTGACCGTGGGAACCAGGGAGTCACGTCCTAGACATGATGTAAGACAAGACAAGTGGATTACACAAGCAAGCAAGCAGGAACACCCACGGTGTCAAGTTGATTATACGAGTCAAGTTAGCCGTCGCAACAGCATCAAGATAAATCATGTCAGGGTACTTGTCAGGAGTGCGCCACGACGGGCCACTATCATGTCAGGTTGGTCATGTTAGGAGTGCACCACTACAGGTCACTGTCGTGTTATGCTAGTTCCTTGTCATACCATGCCATGTACAATAGTCATTCCAAATATATTAAGTAAAATCAAGTTCATGACAAAAGGCATAAGGATATAAAATGGACGTAAAATATCTAATAAAATATCAATATACAGGGCTATAGAAGAGCCAAGCTTAGAGAAATAAAACCAAAACTCCAAGAGCCAATGGTTTGCGCAAGGGGGGAGGTCAGGGGTTGGATTGCGCAGGGTATCAGCTGCGCAGGGTGCCAAGTGCGCAGGGGCACAGGGCGCAGGGGCAGATGGCGCATGGGCCAAGTGCGCAGGAGTGAACTGCGCAGGGGTGGTTTACGCAGGAGCAGACTGCGCAGGAATGAACTGCGCAGGGGCAGACTGCGCAGGAGTGGTTGGCGCATGGGGCTGAGCGCAGTTCGCCAAGAGGCAAGCAGCGCGGTTGGCGCTGCGCTAAAGAGCGCAGGCCGAGAAGGGATGCGCAGTCCAGCACTGCGCTAAAGAGCGCAGGCTGCTGCCTCCTTCTCCAGGCCGAGAAGAACACTCCAAGAACTCCAAGTTCAAATCCTCATATCTTTATCAAATCAAAACCAAATCTAGATTTTTAAAGTTCTAACTTGAGTAAAATTGAATTCTCTTCCACATGGAAGCATCAAAACCCACAAAATCTAACCAAAATAGATCAAAACCATGTAAATCCAAAAATAGTTAAAACCTAGATCTAGAACAATGGAGACTTCAAATCTCAAAATGTCAAGTTCTAATGTTGATCACCATGGCCTAATCTAGCTAATGAACAAATAAAAAGTGGTTCTCATGTGGTGGCAAGGTGCACTTGCCTATGGTGTTGGTGAGTTGTGTAGAGGAAGGAAGAAGCAGGAGATGGAGAAGTAAATGAGAGAATTATGGAGGAGAGAGAAAAGTAGGTGGAGTTTTAATGAGGGTGGTTGTGGTGTGTGTGAGGTTAAACATAGGCTAAGGTGTTCCATGCATATTAAACCAAACTAAACCAATTCTCCTCCACAAAATAAAACCAAGTCATGCCAAAACCCGTTTTATAAGAAAACCAAAATCTGCAAGTCGAGCCAAAATACAATTACAGGCCAGAACCTGAGAAAATAAAATACAGGTCCAAGATACATGTAGGCTTGATCAAAATACGCATTCTGAGATATGGGTGTTACATATCCCTAGCGGCAATAAGGAAGCCCCACTTCCGTTCAATCGCAGCGGGAAAGTCAGCCTGCCGTAACACCAGCAAGCGGGTCACGAGCTGATCAGCCTCTGCCAACTTGGGCTCCAGGAGCGCAGCCAACCCCACCCCGCCAGGAAGAGTCTTCAAAGTTTCAATCTGACCCCGAGCGCACCGCAGGGACAGAGAAAAAGGGGTCCCCCGTTCTACGGCAGCATCTACGCCCCTCTTTAAATGGCGATAGAAGCTGTCGACCACATCATGCGACACCTCGTCCAGAGCTAGAAGCTGTTGACCACATCCTGCGACACCTCGTCCAGAGCCTCCGAAGAAGCCGGCGTCAACGGGAGTGTAGCTGTCAACACTGAAGAAGATGCGACAGAATCTGCCGCTTCTGCCACGAGGGAAACAAATTTTGTGCGGAAGGACGCCTGAACAGCGGCCAACTCCTCTTCAGCAGCCTGCAGAACTTGAATGCTCGGCAGGGCCGAGAAGTCACTCTCTGAAGCCGTATGAGCAGCAGAGGATGAGACGGAGACCATTGCTCCCAGAACAAGCTCCACTCCCATCTGTCCGGAGCTGGCGGGAGGCCCCTCGATATGAGTCGGTGAAGGAGAGGAAACGCTCATTTCCCCCAGATCGTAGCAGGCCGAGCCTTCCCCAAGAACATCTGCTGTGGAAAGTAAAGGGTCAGGACCTGTAGGGCCAAGACAACCATGAATCGATTTGACTTGGAGGATATGTTGATAGAGCAAATAAGCCCCCTCACTAGTCAATATTTGGCTTATCTTACCAGCGGAAGAGTATGGAGGCTGAGGTTCGCCTACGGCCACCACAACCTCTCTACCAGCGGCCTCCGAGTCGAATATAGTAGACTCCTCTGCCCCGACACCCTCGGGAGGGGATGCGACGAGATCGGCGTCGCCTTGCTGAAAGTTAGCAATCTCGAAGACATGCCCGAGGAAACCTTCGTCACCCCGGATCGAGGCCTCAGCAACTTGGGAGTCCTCAGCCGCCGCTGAGAGGGCCCCCGCAGAAAGGACCGCGGCACACATGCCGCTAATCAAAGCAGCAAGGGCCGGATGAACTCCAGGGGCAGCAGACGGTTCAGGAGAGCCTGGTTCGTCAGACGCCTACAAAGAAAAATGATTAGGTCATATCTCCCAAAAAAAGCCACAACAAGGAGATAGCTCCAACATAGTCTCACCTCCGGAGCACCGTCAGCATCCTCACCCCTCTCGATAATAAGCAACCCACGGGACCTAACGGCGGCTCTTTTCACAGAAAATATCGTTCTACCGTCAGAAGACTCGCGTCTGACTCGTTTGCGTGAGGGACCAGGTACAGCGGGAGGCTGTCCTTTCCTCAATACTTCCTCTTGTGTAGCAAGTAGCGGATCCTCCGCCGATTCGTCTGGTGTGGCAAGCGGTTGATCCGCTACTTCTTCACCACCAAAAGAAAGACAGTCTTCGCTATCATGATCATCATCCTCCTCAGCCACCTCAGAAGGTTCTGATTCAGGGAGGGGAGTCTGGAGCGCTAGTTGCTTTCTATCCTTAGCCCCCTTGGGCTTTTCCTCTAAACCAGTACCCACGATGAAACTGGTACTCGGATCGAAATTGACAGGGGGCTTGTTTGCCATAACATGATACAAGGCAGCCACGTATAAAATTTCCCTCGGCACCTTAGTATCAGGGACCGAGAAGCTGGCCCGAGTATGATAAGCGTCATAATAATTCTACGCCCTGACACCATCAAGAATGCTACCTTCAAAGCCCAAGCAAGGGCTGGGACAGTCAAGGAATAACTGGCTATAGCCAAATTGGCGGGAAAATCTACTAGGTAGGTAGGGCTCCAAGTACACATTATCGCGGTTACGATAAACCAGATGCGCGGGGCAAATATTGCGCAACCAGGTGAGCATCTTCGGAGACAGAAAGTGAGAAGGTCCAGTACCATCAAGCTGTACATCCCTCACTTCCTCGTCGAAAAAATGAGGAACAGACACAAAAAAGTCACACCCATCCACCCTCGCCAGCGTCCTCCGACAAGCTGGCATAGTACTGTATTCCCAAGGTTGGTGATGGCGTTGGAAAAGGAAAGCGTCTTCGTCTGTAGCATCTTCCGCTGTTCCAAATCCCATCAAAGACTTGTAGTGCATCAACAATCACCCCATCAAATAGTGGAAAGGTAGCTCTATGCGCTCAAAGTCCAGCGTCTTCTTGCGGGAATAACCTTGGATGAGAATGTTCGAAGACCATGGTGTATGCTACACACCATAGCCGGGAGAAGAGCCAGTCTAACTCCAAATACCAGCTTAACGGCAGGAAGAATGAAGTGGCGGTTGATCCTCTCAATAGAACCTGCCCCCCCCTGAGACTACGCAGTTCCGTAGCCATATCATCAAAAATCCAGCCAGGAGCGCTTTCTCAGACATCTGCCTGGTACCGTAGTAAAAATAGCTAAGAGAGTCAGCTTGACTCCCGAATATGTCGCTATTAGACCGCGACTTCTTGACGCTCAACATCAGGTCTTTTATCTCTCCTTGGGTTTGAGGAGTTCGAGGAATAACCTCGCCAGAAGGGCCAACTTTGAAAAGACAATTGACCCAGGATGTGGTATGGGGAGCGTTCCCTTCTGAGCTATCCTCCTTTTTTATAGCCATCTGGTGACAAGCACTATGATGGCATAGCAACTCCTGGTACACCGTAACAAAACCTAGGAGTCTTCGGTTCAGGTCCTCGAGCTCCTCGTTCGACGGGGTGTACGCCTCGAAAGGCTCGTTCCCCCACGGAAGCTTGGAGACAGTATACATCTCATGGAGAGCAATCCCCAACTCCCCTCCGGGTGTGAAGAACGTCCCTGTTTGCCGGTTGTATATCTCCAGGAGCGCCACGAACAATGGCTTATTGATAGAAAGCCCGTGACAGGTGCCCCGGATGGCATGATAGAGTCCCACCTCCCGCAGGAATGTCCCGTAGGTCTGCAGAACCCAAGTGGTCAAGTGGGCCCACGTAGAAGTGGGGTTTATCCAGTTCAGCAATGCCAGTCCGCCAACGGGATAAGATTTTTTGCGAGCAAGCCGATTCAGGAATGTATCAGCTTGAGTGAATGTGAAGTTGGGACCATATACGTTCATGAAAGTACCTGGGGCCAGTCCCATCATGTACCGAAGGACGGAATCCTTACCCGCGTACGCTGACCTAATGTTCGGGTTATAATGGATGTCACCCATCAACATCCCTGATTGGGTAGGAGTTAAGTTACACACCATCTTCCTGTCCAACAATACCATATTGAACCACGACAGAGGATACTGACGCTCCATGAGAGGAATATGGATTGCCACCCCATCCAAAGTAAAATCCCAGTTCTCAGAGATCTCTAATACTCGGGGATTCTTTATGATTAAAGCGTCTCCGAAGAGGAATAAGGGCTTCAGGTATGATCCATCCAACTTCCCAGAATTCATCATGGCACGGAGATAATGGAGGGTCTGATTCTCGATGGCGTTCAACCTCCCCAAAGGCTCATTGGCAGGAAACTGATTCAGTACGTACTTAACTAAGTCATCAAGACGCACGCCCAAGGCAAACTGATTCGAGCCCACTAGGAGTTCCCCTACAGGATTTACTGGCAGATTCACTAAAAAAAGAGACGAAAAAAATAAGATCAGAAGATAGTCAAACAAAGAAGCATTTGAAAGATCATTTAAGTCCATGCGGCTCGGGTCGTTACAGCCTTATACGGCTCAGAACCAGATGAGTCCATGCGGTTCTGTTCATCATAGCCTTATGCGGCTTCGAGTCAGACAAGTCCATACAAATCTAAGTTCAGATGAGCTTATGAAGTTCTGCGGTTTGGAGAAGAGCCTACGCGGTGCAAGGTTCACATAGACTCAACAGACAAACCTAGGCACGGATGCGGCTCGGATTCAGATGAGACTATGCGGTTCAAAAGTGAACTACACTCATGCGGCCCAAACCGAAAATATATATGCGGTTCAGATCGAGTATGACAAGCCCATGCGGCCCCCCCGGGCGAAGTGCTTATGCGGTCATATCGACGAACCTTGTACATGCAGCTTGTGCATAAATTATGCAGCAGAGCCATGGCAGTTAGGGTTCTAAGGCGACGCCCTTACCAGCAATAGGCGGATGAACGTCGGGATGAACAGAGTGAACAGCGGCCGGCGGAGGAGTGGCCACGTTCGTTGCCACAGTCGCTGCAGAAGCAACCGCCTTGCCCTTCGTAGCCTTCGACGCAGCAGCCTTCTTGGAAGCCATAGGTGCTTGGGAGAGAAAGGAGTTAGAGAGATCGAAGAGAGAAAAGAAGACTCCCCAGAATGAAAGTATTCCTATTTATAGACAAGGAAGGAACGCCTCGATCCGCATAAAATATGATGACCGACTCTTCGGTCATCGAGGCAAAACGGCTTAATAATAGCCTGACTCTTGGGATCCTGGCCCAAAAAGCGGCTCTTAAAATCTGACAGCAAATCAAGAGCATTAAATGCAGAAAATTTACAAAAGATTTGCACACGTGGCAGGAAGATGGGACAAGAAGCTCATGCGGCCAAAACAGCCCATGCGGCTCAGAGAGTCATGTGGTTGAGGTAATCATGCGGCTGGTCAAATCCATGCGGCTAAGATAGAATACATTCATGCGGCTCTAGCATAATCATGCTTCTTATTCAAAGTATTTCAATTTTGCAAATTAAAAACTTTGAAGGGGGTCTTGTAGAAGTATAGAAAAAGAGAAGAAAAAATGATCCATGCGGCCAAGGAGCTACATACGGCTAAAGAGTCCCATGCGGCTCAAACACAGAGTGGACTCCATGCGGCCAATAGAGGGAAGCCACGTGTCTTTTTAGAACGGCTGTACCCAGCGTCATTCAAACATAATTAATGCTCTGACGGCCGACAATTAATGCTCTGACGGCTGACAGCCCTGACGAAAAGTAGTCATAATGACTGACGTAAGAGCACTATCTTCCTAGGGAATTGGGAAAAATCCTCACAGCTTCGAGGCAAGTTTATGCGGCCAGTCTAAATGAGTTCATACGGCCAGTGCAGAGAAACCTATGCGGTTCAATCATGAAGGTCTCCCATGCAGCTCGGCCATGAAGAAATCCATGCGGCTCGGCCATGAAGACTCTCATACAGCTCGGTCATGAAGACCCCCATGCGGCTCGGTCATGAACATATTCATGCGGCTCGGTCATGACAACCTTCATGCGGTTCGAGTATAGAGACTATTCATGCGGCTCGGTCATAAAATCTTTCATGCGGCTCGATCATGACGACCTTCATGCGGCCCAAACACGAACTCTCCTCATGCGGTTCAACAACAATGACAGGTCACGTGTCCTAAAGATAATCAAATTTTGGGTCAGATCCCAATAATTTGGGACACGTGGCAACAGAATGAATTAAATTGATTCATTTAGATTTGCGGATATCTGCAAATCATCATGATGGAGATTTATTGCAATCAACATTAATTACTGACATGATTTGGCATAATTCCCATTAATGGCCCAGATCCTTCACGCTCAAGATTAATGGCCCAGATTGATCATTTACTGGGCCGTCGCCACTTTAAGAATGGGCAATCATTGCAAACCCTAATGATGCCCCCCACTATTATAAATAGCAAGGTGCCATTCCCTTGCAAAAAGGATGCTCCCCAATAATCAGAGAAAGAAATAGACAGAGATCAATCCAGAGAGAGAGAGAGAAGCCAGAAGAGCAATACGAGGAGAGCAAGAAGAGCATTTCTTCGTCAACGCCAAGCATCTCGTTACAGGAGCCAAGGCTACGTCCGATCGTCCAAGGAGTAAGGCAGAGCTGCCGTCGCTTTTCCGAGCCTCTATCGTCATCCTCCAGAATCAAAAATAAACAATTGTACTTAGATTGCTGTACCTAGGTTTTCGTCCCTAGGCTTTCTTTGTACAAGCGAGTTTTTAACGTGAAGTAAAAGTCCAGTCCTCCCATAAAATTGTTCTGCTCTTTTATATTTCATGGCAAACACTCGTCATATAAAGTATGACTTGGGCTGTAGTGTCGCGTAGAACACAAGTCGGGTTAAGGCACGAGCCACGGTTGGTTCATTGAAAAGTTAGACACGATCTACGGCACCTAAAGAACACGCTTTGTTCAAGTTATGCTTGAAGGCTATCACTTAGCCATTCATGAGTTGAGTCAATAAGAGTATGGAAACACTAGAAAATATGTCGGGACTGTAGGTCAGTCACCGAGGCAACTCTGGTTTGGGCTCTGCAAAGAAGTATGTGCAGTAGAGAATTGAATCAAAGAAATAAAATGAAATGATCATGAATGTAACGCCCCAGTCCCAAAATACGTAGGACTATGAACGTAGACATGCCAGCCGTATAATAAATATACGTAAGCTGTCAAATGCAGTAACACCATGAAAACTAATCTCATCCACAAAATAAGGGAATAAAGGATATCATATAATGAATGGTCTTAATACAATATGTTGGGTGGAGACACATCCACTACCAACCAAATAAAAGGAAAGAAGTACATGATATATAAAAGATTTTAACGAAGGTAGCAAGAGATCCAAGACACGTCATCTTCGAATAAAAGAAGAAGACCACAACCTCGGCTAGAATACCTGCTGAAGACATGAACACACACCTGAAGAGATAATCAGGTCCTCAGAGGGACATAACAAGATACATAATATCATGCCATATAAACTGAATAAATACTACTCAATAATAATAAGTAAGATCATATCATAACATGGTCCAATACTACGCCATTCGGATTAGCGTACCATCCCCCCAACCAAATAAGGACAAGAGATGGTACACTAATCCACGGTGAAATATCTTTCTAAATTATGAATCTAATATGGTATCCGGACCCCAACAAGGTTCAATACCTTCTTATCGGAGTAGTAAGCCACACTTACAACCAAACAAGGACAAGATATGGCAAACTAACCCGCGACAAGTTACTGTTCCAAGCCACGGTCAGATACAAGTACCCAAACTAAGAGTACTCGTACCTAACGAATAAGGTAACCTAACTAGTCTATGTGTATGCAGTTTTAAGAACATCCTCCAACGCATGGGCCCTAGCTAAATTGGGATCGGTATGGTCCCCCCTTGAGGCACCAGGGGTCCAATCAATAAGAGCATAACGTTTCGCAGAACGTCAATGGCCGTCAGTAATCATGGGTCATCTCACCCGCGTCTTCGACGGAGCTCACGGGTTACAAAAGGTAAAGTGCATAGTAGCCCATACGCTAAGGTATTGTCTTCCCCGCCCAATGTCTACTATGTTGTATCCACAACACAAAACCTCTATCAACCGCTAAGTCAAACTAAGCATGCAACCTCTATTAGCGGTTATTCCTATCACACGGCTTATACGTACCGTTGGTCAGCCAATCACGCATGTCCGACTTCTATATGCCACTCGCAACTCCGTGGTAAAAATGTGTCAAGGCCTATGAATGCAACACAATAAAGGTGGTCCCTTAAATCTAGGGTTGATTTGCATAAAAATAATAAATAAGAAAAATTGAACTACACAGTAAAATCTATCTAATCATGACAGTGTAGCACAGTTTATTTTGCAGAAAAATAAATAATGAATAAATGCATGAATACGAGCTAAAGTAAAATAAATAACTAATGACAAGGTATCTTGTCTGGTAGGACGTCGAGTGTGCTGTAATGATCAATGTGGCCCAAAGTTTGACTTCGGTGTTATAACTATGTAAGACGGCCTCCAATGATGGCATGGGCTGTTCCATCGGGTTCAAAATAGTCAAATTAGTTATGGTTGATATAAGGAAGTACATAATTGGTAATGTGATAGAATTATGCGATTGGTCACGGACAGGAGGATAGTCGAAGAAAATTAGATAAGTAAATAATATATACACGATTTTAGAAAATATTTTATAATACTCAAAAATATAATTTATTAGTCAAAATATGCCTTTCAAGTAATACTCAAAAATCGAAAGTTATTTTAGGGCAAAACTCCAAGGTTGTAAAAATAAATTTTTAGATAGGTAGACTATGTTTTTATTATTAGAAAATATATTAGAAACCGAAAAAGTTAAATGAGACAAAATTATAAATTTTGTTAATTATATATTTTTAAATTATACATAAAATCTAGAAAAAAAATGTTTAATGCTAAAACTAAATATTTGCAAAGTATAATAATAATAATAATAATAATAATAATAATAATAATAATAATAATAATAATAATAATAATAAATATATATACATATAATTATAAAAAAAAAACAATTTAGGACAAAAACTTATTAATAATATCCTAGGAATGTATTTTAAGGTTTAAAAGCTAAATTAAACATGTAAAATTTTATAGTTTTTAAAATATAATTATGATATTGGTAACCAAGTAGTAATAGTAAAAATAAAATATAATAAAAATATGCCAATTGTAATGTGGTAAGCTATATTAATACTTATATTTCTTGTATAAAAGCATAAGATAGTAAAATGTTCAAATGTCTTTTGTAAATTAATTAATACAAATATAATAATAATAAATAAAAAAATTTGTAAGGAATACCACAGTTGTAAAGCTATTCTCTCAGAGGAGAGAGAGTGTTAAGGAAAGAAATTTTGGGGGAGGAAAGCGAGAGAGAGCGAGATATGAGCGGGAGAGAGAGAGAGAGAGAAGCTACCGGCTGATGCAGGAGGACCGGACGCGGGCGGCTCCGGTGCTGTACACGGCGTTCATCGACTACGCGGGCTCGTCGACGAACACCAGGGAAGGCGGACGCACGATGGCTGTGGAAGTGCGGCGGTGAGGACGTTGCTGTGCTGGCGACGGTAGACTAGGTTTGCCCACGGCACCAGCTCGACGAGGTAAAGATGGGGAGCAGATCTGTGTTCTGGGCCGGAATTGGCTCGGGGAGGAGGGCCAGGTTGTCGGCTCGGCCACCACGGAGGGGCTGAGGGAGACAACCATGCGCGGCGTTGGCTCACGGTGAGAGTGGCGGCTCTGATCTCAGGTCGGTGAAGGGCACTCGACGGAGCTCGCCAATGCGGCGATCGCCAGGACGATGCCGAGATCAGGTGAGGGTTAGGGTTAGGGTTCCTGTTCTTTCTGGTTTTTGTAGGGTTGGTGGTGCTTTTGGTTTTGGGTGGCTGCGGCCGATATTGGCTGTGGTAGAGTGACGGTGATGGTGGCAGTGATTTTGGGGGCTCTGTTGGGTTGGGTTTGGGTATGTGCGGTGGTGAACGGTAGACAGGGGAGGATGGCGAGGGTGGTATTGGATGTTCGGTCGGTGTCGACAACGGTGGTGGTGTTGACAGTGGATGCAGGCAATGTCGGTGTGACTGTCGGTGGTAAGGGCGGTGGTGCTGTCCAGGTCGGAGACGGGTAGGCAGGTGATGGCACGACGGGGACGGCCCATGGTGGAGGTGGATAGATGGCTCGTGTAGGATTATGTTAGGTTTAGTGATTTATTTGGGTTGCATCGTATCGGGGTTGTCGACACAGAGAAGAATATAGTGTATGTGTAAAAGGAGGAATATAGTGGATGGGAGGGGCATAGACATGGACACGATGCACTCACGTTGTTTGTGGTGGATGGAGTAATTCGTGGAGGAAACATATGGAGGCTCCCCTATTTATAGGGTTGAGGTAATCTTAATTTGATAAGATGTAAGAAAGTTTTAAATCCCCATGGATAGACCACTAGGAATCCAAATCAATTTAAAACCAAATCAAATCCAATCCGATCCGATCCGATCAATTTAAATCTTATCTATAAGTTTAAACTATTTACTAATATAATCAGTAGATTTAATCTTAATATAAACGATAATCATTAATACAATTTTCAAAGTATATTTATAATAACTAATTAAAATAATAATATATTAATTTCGAAAATAACTATTAATTATTTGAAAACCTTTTTGATAAAACAATTAGTATTTCGAAAATCCATAGTGGACATGAAATATATTTTCTGTCTCTCGCAAACAAATAGTATCCATAAAATAATGGTTTTCCTAAACTATTACTTATATTTGTACAATGAAATAAAATATAAATAATTATTATTTTTGGAAATCTCGACGCGCCACTTCTCGTAACTTTAAGTAATTAAATAATAATCATATGTTATTTTGAAAACTATTTCATATAAATAAAATTTATAATCAAAATATTTTTCCAAAAATATGTACCTCGCACATATTCGCACTCGACGAGGAAAAAGAAATAAATACCAATTTCAAATAAAAAAACAAAAAATTATAGTAAAAATTTAGGGAGTTTACATCCTACCCAACTTACATGAATTTTGTCCTCGAAATTAAGAATAAGTAGGGGGGTTGAGAAGGTACAAGGGTAGATAGAAGGGTTCTTTGAATAGAAGATAGGATCACGACATCATAGAAGGAAACGATGTTTAATGAATAGATAGTTTAGAAAAATCATGATTTCGATATCGTGGAAACTAAAATTACGGTTATGGGTTTGGTATTGCATGAGAGTTGCTAATTAGTAAACTAATTGGGTTCAAGATGAAACACGAATGAAGCCTAGTGAGGAATGGAGTAGATTAAGATAAAATGATTAATGACTTGGAGATATGGTTTCTTAAAGAAGATTATATGGTCGTAGTATAGGTTGAGGATATGATTAAGAGACTAGAATCATTCTAAGGTTTCCAAACGGTTAGAATGTTGTGATAGTAGAGTTTGAAGAGGTGATGGTCATGAGTGATAGGACAGCTAGAGGAAATTCAGGTACAAGTGCCTTCGTCCTTCTAAAATAGGTGAAGGGCGAAAGCAATATAGAGTTTGAAGAAGATAACATTGAATACAATTTCGTGGTTCAAAGACGACGGAATAATTCAAAAGAGAATTGTCAAGGCTGTCGTGGATGAGACTCTAGAGGCAAATTTAACTATGTCTCCATCCATGTAGAATAAAAAGCGAACCAAAATGCACTCGGTTGATCAGACCATCATGCATCGGTTCTGACTAGACAATATGTTAGTGAGCACGCGCTCAATAGCATGTGTCTTGAACAAGTTTGATAATGGTTAAACTTGCAAAACTAGCCCATAGTAGCAATATTTAGTCAAGATGGTAAAAATATAGGCACGTGAGATTATGATTGAAAATGAGTAGAATTAGTTCGAACTCCTTAAGAAACTAAGTCATGTCCTATGTTGGTGCATATATAGTTGCCCTATTGTTTACTTGTCTAAGACTTGGTTAAGATAATAAGGAAGGTTAGGTCGTAAGGCATTCTATCCAACTTACAAGAGTTAAACTAAGGATATTTTAGAACAAATGAACATGTCTAACTAGTAGGGGTCACCTTCCTAACCTCTAGCAAGCACGAAGGGAGATAAGAATCATGGTAGAAGGAATCAAGGAAGATGTAAATCGATGGGTCAACCGATAGTTCGCAAAAAGTATGTAGATGAGATCCTAGACTCTAATACTATATGCAGGCATGCTTGGTACAATAAAGTAACCAAACAATTTATCTTGACCTGCGTGGGCTACCACAAAAATATGTAAGTCCTAAAATATGTAGGACTAGGAACATAGACATGCCAGTCGTATAATAAATATACGTAAGCTGTAAAATGCAGTAACACCATGAAAACTAATCTCATCTACAAAATAAAGAAATAAAGGATATCATATAATGAATGATCTTAATATAATATGTTGGGTGGAGACACATCCACTACCAACCAAATAAAAGAAAAGAAGTACATGATATATAAAAGATTTTGACGAAGGTAGCAAGATAGATCCAAGACACGTCATCTTCGAATAAATAGAGAAGACCACGACCTCAGCTAGAATACCTGCGAAAGACATGAACACACACCTGGGAAGATAACCAGGTCCACAGAGGGACGTAACAAGATACATAATATTACGCCATATAAACTGAATAAATACTGCTCAATAATAATAAGTAAGATCGGATCATAACATGGTCCAATACCACACCATTCGGATTAGCATACCATCCTCCCAACCAAACAAGGATAAGAGATGGCACACTAACCCACGGTGAAATATCTTTCTAAATCATTAATCCAATATGGTATCCGGACCCCAACAAGGTTTAATACCTTCTCATCGGAGTAGTAAGCCACACCTACAACCAAACAAGGACAAGATGTGGCAAACTAATCCGCGACAAGTTATTGTTCCAAGCCACGGTCAGATACAAGTATCCAAACCAAGAGTACTCGTACCTAACCGATAAGGTAACCTAACAAGCCAGTCTATGTGTATGCAGTTTTAAGAACATCCTCCAACGCATGGGCCCTGGCTAAAATGGGATCGACATGGTCCCCCCTTGGGGCACCTGAGGCCCAATCAATAAGTGCATAACGTTCCGCAGAACACCAGTGGCCGTCAGTAATCATGGGTCATCTCACCCGCGTCTTTGACGGAGCTCACGGGTTACAAAAGGTAAAGTGCATAGTAGCCCATACGCTAAGGTATTGTCCTCCCCGTCCAATGTCTGCTATGTTGTATCCACAACACAAAATCTCTATTAACTGCTAAGTCAAACTAAGCATGCAATCTCTATTAGCGGCTATTCCTATCACACGGCTTATACGTGCCGGTGGCCAGCTATTCACGCATGTTCGAGTTTCACATACGACTCACAACTCCGTGGTAAAAATGTGTCAAGGCCTATGAATGCAACACAACAAGGGTGGTCCCTTAAATCTAAGGTTGATTTGCATAAAAATAATAAGTACGGGAAATAGAACTACACAGTAAAGTCTATCTAATCATGACAGTGTAGCACAATTTATTCTGCAGAAAAATAAATAATGAATAAATGCATGGATAAGAGATAAAGTAAAATAAACAGCTAATGACAAGGTATCTTACCTGGTAGGACGACGGGTGTGCTGCAATGATCAATGTGGCACAAAATTTGACTTCGATGTTACAACTATGCAAGACGGCCTCGAATGATGGCACAGACTGTTCTATCGGGTCCAAAATAGTCAAATTAGTTATAGTTGATATAAGAAAGTACATAATTGGTAATATGATAGAATTATGTGATTGGTCACGGACAGGAGGATAATCGAAGAAAATTAGATAAGTAAATAATATATACACAATTTTAGAAAATATTTTATAATACTCAAAAATATAATTTATTAGTCAAAATATGCTTTTCAAGTGATACTCAAAAATCGAAAGTTGTTTTAGGGCAAAACTCCAAGGTTGTAAAAATAAATTTTTAGATAGGTAGACTATGTTTTTATTATTAGAAACCTAAAAAGTTAATTGAGACAAAACTATAAATTTTTTAATTATATATTTTTAGATTATACATAAAATCTAGAAAAAAAACTTTTAATGCTAAAACTAAATATTTGCAAAGTATAATAATAATAATAATAATAATAATAATAATAATAATAATAATAATAATATTTATATATATATATATATATATATATATATATATATATATATAATTATAAATAATATATATATATATATATATATATATATATATATATATATATATATAATTATAAAAAAAATATAATTATAAATAAATAAAAAACAATTTAGGACAAAAACATATTAATAATATCCTAGGAAAGTATTTTAAGGTTTAAAAGCTATATTAAACATGTAAAATTTTATAGTTTTTAAAATATAATTATGATAGTGGTAACCAAGCAGTAATAGTAAAAATAAAATATAATAAAAATATGCTAATTGTAATGTGGTAAGCTATATTAATACTTATATTTCTTATATAAAAGCATAAGATAGTAAAATATTCAAATGTCTTTTGTAAATAAATCAATACTAATATAATAATAAATAAAAAATTTTGTAAGGAATACCACAGTTGTAAAGCTATTCTCTCAGAGGAGAGAGAGTGTTAAGGAAAGAAATTTTGGGGGAGGAAAGCGAGAGAGAGCGAGATATGAGCGGGAGAGAGAGAGAGAAAGGAGCTACCGGCTGATGCGGAAGGACCGGACACGGGCGGCTCCGGTGCTGCACACGGCGTTCGTCGACTACGCGGGCTCGCCGGTGAACACCAAGGGAGGTGGACGCACGGTGGCTGCGGAAGTGCGACGGTGAGGACGCCGCTGTGCTGGCAACGGTGGACTAGGTTCGCCCACGGCGCCAGCTCGACGAGGTAAAGATGGGGAGCAGATATGGGTTCTGGGCCAGAGTTGGCTCGGGGAGGAGGGCCAGGTTGTCGGCTCGGCCACCGCGGAGGGGCTAAGGGAGACAGCCATGCGCGGTGCTGGCTCATAGTGAGAGTAGCAGATCTGATCTCAGGTCGGTGAAGGGGCACTCGACGGGGCTCGCCAATGCGGCGGTCGCCAGGACGATGCCGAGATCAGGTGAGGGTTAGGGTTAGGGTTCCTGTTCTTTCTGGTTTTTATGGGGTTGGTGGTGCTTTTGGTTTTGGGTGGCTGCGGCCGATGTTGGCTGTGGCGGAGTGAAGGTGATGGTGGCGGTGATTTTGGGGGCTCTGTCGGGATGGGTTTTGGGGATATGTGGTGGTGAAAGGTGGACAGAGGAGGATGGCGAGGGTGGTGTTGGATGTTCGGTCGGTGTCGGCAATGGTGGTAGTGTTGACAGTGGGTGCGGGCAATGTCGATGTGGGTGTCGGTGGTAAGGGCGATGGTGCTGTCCAGTTCGGGGACGGGTAGGCAGGTGTTGGCACCGCGAGGACGGCCCATGGTGGAGGTGGGCAGATGGCTCGTGTAGGATTAGGTTAGGTTTAGGGATTGATTTGGGTTGTATCGTGTCGGGGTTGTCGACACGGAGAAGAATACAGTGTATGTGTAAAAGAAGGAATATAGTGGATGGGAGGGGCATAGACATGGACACGATGCACTCACGTTGTTTGTGGTAGATGTAGTAATTCGTGGAGGAAACATATGGAGGCTCCCCTATTTGTAGGGATGAGGTAATTTGATAAGATGTAAGAAAGTTTTAAATCCCCATGGATATACCATTAGTAATCCAAATCAATTTAAAACCAAATCAAATCCAGGCCGATCCAATCAATTTAAATCTTATCTATAAGTTTAAACTATTTGCTAATATAATCAGTAGATTTAATCTTAATACAAATGATAATCATTAATACGATTTTCAAAGTATATTTATAATAACTAATTAAAATAATAATATATTAATTTTAAAAATAACTATTAATTATTTGAAAATCTTTTTGATAAAACAATTAGTATTTCGAAAATCCATAGTGGACATGAAATATATTTTGTGCCTCTCGCACACAAATAGTATCCATAAAATAATGGTTTTCTTAAAATACTTCTTATATTTGTACAATAAAATAAAATGTAAATATTTATTATTTTTGGAAATCTCGACACGCTACTTCTCATAACTTTAAGTAATTAAAATAATAATCATATGTTATTTTGAAAGCTATTCCATATAAATAAAATTTACAATCAAAATATTTTTCCAAAAATATGTACCTCGCACATATTCGCACTCGACGAGAAAAAATAAATAAATACCAATTTTGAATAAAAAAACAAAAAATTGTAGTAAAAATTTAGGGGGTTTACAATGAAGCAATGAAAGATGAGTTGAGTCTTGCATGTTCATTGGACAACTTGTCGACAAGGATGATTTTGTTCCTCAGACGGTACTTACGGCCACATGACCGGTCTGGCCTAGGAGGAACATGCTTGCGGGATCCTCGGATGGTGTGCGACCTGACTCGAGAGGTGCGTCGTTGTCACGACCCGCACCCGCCTTTTGGATACAAGACGTGTCCAAGCCCAGCCTACGCCGCAGTGTCGGTAGTAGAACACTGTCTAATATACACAAGTCATGGCAGTCTATCTCTCATCCACAGAATAATAAATAATCAACTGAGACCAATGAATGTCAATGAAACTGAACAATAGAGAATATAGACTGAATGTTTTCCAGAATCAAAGTCACATCCGGTGGACACAAATCCACTACCAATAGACGGAATAAGAGAAATACATAAAATAAACTAACTGAGTACAAACTACTAATCAAAGACAACCTCAACTACAAGGGCACCGTGGTCTGATGCTGACTCAAACCCGCTCGTCTGTTCCTGACTCGAACTTGGCTAAACCTGAAGAGATCATCAGGTCCTCATAGGACTAGCAAGATACATAAAACATGCATATCTAACAGTTTTATGATGCTTAAAAATAAGCAAAAAAGACAGAACACGACAAGTGGCTATGAACACGGACACTAGAACAACTACGCATATATGAACTGCTAGGAGAACAAGTAAACAAGAGATCAATGGAATACCAAACCCTCGTTTCGAGTGTGGACTCACTGGTTTGAACTAATTACTAACCCTCGTCCTGAATGTGGACTCACGAGTTAGTTCTAATCACTAACCCTCGTCCCGGGTGTGGACTCACGGGTTGGTTCAAGGCAAACACCCTCGTTCCGAGCATGGACTCTGGTGCAAATGGTCAACCCTCGTCCCGAGTGTGGACTCACGGGTTCAAACGGTCAATCCTAGTCCCGAATGTGGACTCTCTGGTTGGGAAAAACGATACAGAAAAATAGCAGTTCAGTTTGGCGTGCTTATTTTATGACACGACTCAATCAAGCACGGGTGAGAACAACTCCAAGTGTGAACTACAAGGCCAAACGTGAACACAGTCTACATGTCAATGAATCAATTCAACTAGTATACCATATGAAAGCACATGTCCATAATCAAATCAAAGACTGGATAATGAAAGAAAATGCATGAAAATAAAGCTATAGAGGGAGGCAATGTATACTTGCCTGTGGTCTTGAGCTGCGAGTACTGTCGAGCTGTGAATCAAAGTCCAAAGAACCTACATTACGAATTTCCAAATCAACATATGAAATTAACTACTATAAGCTATCTTTAATTATTGCCAATTTCTAGTGACTTTAGTGGTCTGGGTTGTCTACCCCCTTTGCTCACCGTCTTCCTAGTTACTGTACAAGTGTTATATTTCTCACTCATTCAGATTGTTGTATGGTCAGAACTGACACGATGGCTAAAAATATATACTACATGTCTATTAGTCTATCTAGTCACTCTTAGTGGTTTCCCTGGACTGTAGCAGCTACTAATTTAAGGTTTTGGAGATGTGCAACTCTCTTATTGCTGTTACGGCATCTACTCTTGAAAACATATCCAAGAACCTCTATACCTTGCCTCAAGAACTGGAACGCACATGTTATTTCTAATGTATGCCTAAGTTACATACCCTTACCTGTACTGCTCTGATACATCATAATCACTCCATACCTCTCCCTCATCTAGGCCTTTGCAGAACAGTATATACTGCTCCTTACATGTGCTCAGATTTGCCAAAAAGCTCTACCTCTATTCTGAACTCCCTTAATGAAGGGAGTCGACCCCTACCGGTTGTTATAGACTGTAGCAGTTGCTACTACTAACAACTGCAGCTAATGCTGCACCAATTTGACACAACATATGTGCCCTTGCTAACAACTAGTCACTATTACATACATGTCCCTTCCTTTATTAGGTGGACAGATGTTTGACCTTTAGACAACACTTGGATGGTATACTCAGAGTTAGTTAACCCCCTACCTGTGCTCCATGTATCTATATACATGTTAGGTAGGACTGATACAAGGTAAGCTCGTATGCACAACTGGTTAAGGAGTATCATGGCACAGGGTGTTCTGACTTGGTCGGATACCTTATTTCCCCAGGTTACTGACTTGGTCGAGGCAGGTGACAAATACAACAATTCATCTAGGAAATGCAGAACAGAGGTTGTCCCAAATGTGTTGACACTAATACTAAGGTGTCCTTATTTTCTTGATACCCCAGTAATGTCGTCCCCCATCTAGCCTAGCGCTTGGCCAAAGCGCAAACTGTAGGTAGTCCCCCATACTTGTATAAATATGGGACTGCATGCCCACTCATCCTACTTTCCTGATACGTGTCATCCCTCTATCTGTGCGTTTAATGTACAACTTAGTGTATTGACTGCTACTCAACCACTCAAGTTTCCATATATATATATATATATATATATATATATATATATATATATATATATATATATATATATATATATATATATATATATATATATATATATATATATACCCTTACACACTATACTTATGAACACAGATGGTTCACTACACATCTATATATTGATATATCTGATACTCTGTATTTTATTACTAGATCCTACACCAACTGTTATATATATGGTTACTCGTTCGTCCCATATTTGTTAATTTGAACCCCCAATTATCCTGTACTCTCTGTTTGGTCATTGTCCTAATGATTTCCTATTGGGTGAACCTCTATACTGGAACAACTGACATGCCTATGATGGCACGATGGCTGTTCAAGAGGAATAATAGACCAGGGAAGGTCGGGTATGAGTATTGCCCCTTTTCTCTTAGTCTCTTCTAGGATTTATGTCGAATATTTATCAATCCCAGACCCAAATTTGCTAATAACAGAAATTCACAAATATCTAGATAGTAGATGGTTACCTCTTGATGTAGATGACAGGTTTGGACTGTTTCTCGATCGAACTGGAACTCCCTTTTATTTTCTTCCCACTTTCCTTAGTGAAGGAGGAGAAGTAGACTGCTAGGGTTTGCAGAGGTGAGGCAAGGGTCGGCTGCATCTTACTTTATATCCAAGCTTTTGGATATATACAAATCCCTCAGGGATTTGGAGAGATCGAGATCAAAATGGAATTGGATTTGAATAAAAGGGGGGGGGGGGGTCGGCTATCAACAGATTTGAATTCTAAATTGTGAACGGCCATAACAGTGTTTGAAAGTCGCAACAAACCCCCCTTTATTAATATGTATTGCAGCATCCGCTCTCTCTTTATTTTATAAAAAATACTCTATAAACTTTATAAAAGTTTTCCATTTAGTGAAAAAATATTCATAAAGCTAAAACAGAAATTATCAACCCAAGGGTTCACAGCCGTAGAACGGGTTATACAGGAAATTCGGCGAGATTGTGCCTCGTTGTATACGAATGTACTGTATTACACAATTAAGGTCCAAGTATAGCTTGTAGTGCTAGTAACCCTTTCATATAGATGAGTCAGCATAAGAACGGCTATCCGCGTGCCTGCCTTAAGGAGTCAAGATGTGTGAGCACGGTTTGAGTAGGTTACGAAGTATTAGCTTGGTATACAACACAGTTACTAAGCCTAAAATTTGGCTATAGCCAAGGTACGTGCTTCGGCACGAGATGTGGGTCGACTAATGAGTTCGTTGGCACAGAGTGCATAAGTTCGATTTGAGTCATTTCAAAGTTAAGTCAGAAAGGGTCGCAGGACAAGTTGGTTAAGGCATGTTGAGTTGCGAGGCACGACCTCGATACGACATGGCATGACCACGTTGTTATGACACGAGGATAGGCGAAATACTAAGTAGGGAGGCACTGCCTCTATTATATTGAAGCACAAATATAGTATAGCACGACCATGTCGTTGCGTCGCTAAGTATAGGCCGAAAGGCAAGCACGAGCCGGTGCATTGATGTTGTAAGTACGAGAATGGTTTAAAGGCACAATGATAAGTAAGTTGTCGGTGCTATGCACGATGATGGTCTGGAGACACAAATAGGCCAGGCGTCGATGTCCTAAAACTGACCCTAAGGCAAGACTAGAAAGACAATCATAAAGGACTATTGCACAAAGTAAATGAACGTGCTGGTTTTGTATGGGTGGGCGAGGACCTCACTCTACCAGTACAGTTGAGTACTGACACCCACACAGTTTTTATGTGCAGGCTCAGGTAGAAGCCCGTTAGCGCGGAGCTCACTTGGATGCATCGAGGCACGGAGTTCCCTAGCGTCTCGAGGCGTGCGACCACATTGAATAGTTTATCTATACGAGACATAATATATGGACAATGCCTATCTGAAGCATCCGCTTGTCACCCCCAGTTTCAGAAACATGGGTATTTTTATCATTTTATATTTTTGAAATTTATTTTATTATTTATGATATTATTTTGGGGTTGAAATTTATTTTATTATTTATGATATTGTTTTGGGGTTATTTGAGTCGGGTTCGAATTTCAACTCAATCCGACTTGAAACGGGGACCCGGGGATAGTTTGACTCTAGTGGGACCCACACACTAGTTAGGCATGGCCCATATAATATTAATTTTAGTCCACATGATATTAATTTTAGTTAGTAGTTAGACTAATTATTTATGGATAGGTTTAGTTTAATTAGAGACTCAAAACTAGACTAAATTGACCTCAACCTTTAACCCATTCCTAATTTAAATCAAATAGATTAGTGGAGGGCATTTTGGATATTCAAATAGGGGACACCTAACCATTTTTGGGCAGCCACCAATGGGGGGGGGATAAGGAGTGAGTCACTCCTTCATTCATTTGTTTTCATCCACTTTCTCTCTCTTGTTCTTCCCCAAATTAATTTAGAGATGAACCTCCATTGATTTTATCTCCAAATCAACCCCTTCTTCCACCAAATCTTCTTCATTTCTTCTTTACTCCATGGTTAGAGGGTGCTAGCCAAGTTTGGGAGGATTCAGAGCTCGTTCGTGTCCTTTTAGAATCTCTACGTGTCGGTGTCGTGTCGGAAGGATTTTTCTTTGAATCTCTCTCCCGGAAGGTATAATCTCTCCTCTAATCCATCCCTACAAGCATATAGAAATATTTTGAACCCATAGGAATGGCCTCCATGGTTGTATCTCCATTTGTGTCCATTTCGTGTCCATTTGGAGGTCATAGGAGTGTCCTTTGTGTTGTGATTGTGTCCATGTGGGAAAATCCCAAATTTGGACACACTATGTGTTGTTGTTATGTATGAATGAATTATTATATGTTTAATCTCATATTTTTGTATTGGAGATGTGTTCTATAGTGTCTCATATATATATTAGTGTAGAGAGTGAGTTCTTGATATATTATGTTATATACTTGTGTTTCTTTTGTCTCAAACTACCTAAATTTGTCATAATATTTATCCACGTTTTTAGTAGCAATAGCAACTTAGAAATGTCATAACTTTTAGCTTAAAACTCCAATTTATCTCCCTTTTTTTTAAAAGAACCGTATCGAAGTTAGCTTTCTAAATATATACTTTAATAAGTTAAATTCATTTTGAAACTTTCTGTAAAATTTATTTGAGTGTGAGCTGTACGAACGACGAACGTGTTTCAGTATTTTTGCGATTCCGGGAGCTTCCGGACACGAAAATGTGATCCGTTTAAAGTTTCGAAAAGATAACACAAAGGGCTACGACATACTTTAATTCTAGAATTTAGTGAAGGCCCAATTGGTACAGTATTGATTTTAAGTAGAAGAGTGACTATATGATATATGTATTTTGTATAACCTATGAGCCTATGTAGTATGGATATTAAATAAATATAGAGTATGTAATGCATGATATGTTAGATGAATAAAATGATATATATATGATATATATTCTCTTATTAATGTATATATATGGTTGAATGCAATCATGTAGGAATGCAATTAATATAATGCATATAAGCAATGCATAAATGCATGAATGAAAGAATGATATACAATGTATGCAAGAAAGTATATAATGAATACTAGATATGAATGCAAGATATATATGTAATGATAGATATGAATGCATAATGTATAAATATTGTAATACAATATATAATGATAACATGTATGGTAATATAGAGTATATGATGCAAGCATGAATGAATGAAAGAAATACATGTATATAGGTAACATAGAATGTAATATATGAATGCAAGCATGCAAGATAATGTATTGTATCCATATATGATGTATTCAACTTAAAGATAATGTAATATATGAAAGAAATGAATGATAATATATACATGATATGTAAGGTAATGCAAGGTATGAAACATATGATGTGTGCATGTTTGTATGTCTCTATGTTAATGTATGAAATAATAAGAATATTCAATGTATGCATATGTATAAAACATGTAGGTATGCATAGATGCATGAATGAAATGAATGTTTACAATATGTTAATATAAATACAAGTATCTAATATGCATGAATGTAAGTATAATATAATACAAGTATACATGTATGTATCATGTAATATAATATACATGATATGTATGTATGCATGTATACAATGTAAGTATGTATGTATGCATTTCTATAAACTAAGTTAACCTATAGCCTTTTACACATGCATTCATACACCCTTTGACATCATGTATCCCATGTCACATACACCTACCTATCACTAAATTTTATAACATTAACACACATCCTTTCACACATGCCAAACACACACATACTCACTTACTCTTTTACCTTTCTTTCTCTCTATATATATATATATATATATATATATATATATATATATATATATATATATATATATATATATATATATATATATATATATGTATGTGCCTATATATATAGCTTTCCTATATATATCTATGTATATGAATATGTGAATGTGAATAATATATATACATTATATGACTAAGTTTGTGTGCCTTGTTAGCTTATGGTTTAGTTTTGTGTTTGGTTTAGCAAGTGACTTAGGCTATGAGTTAGTAGCTATCTTGGATACTTGATTTGCATATACTTAGTTTGTTTAGACCTAGAATTGACTAACCTAGACTAGTTGACCATTGTTGACCCAACCCTAGCTAGTTTGACCACAATTGACTAGAGTTGACCTAGATTGACTTAGAATCATGTAGATTATATTATAATTTCAATTACCATATAAATTAAACTCTTTATAACCTATGTTGCTATAACTAGGACTCTGTGACTCCAGTTGGCCATCTTTTCATATCAGCTGTTCAGGATATCAGACGAATACATTCTCTGATCATTTCATATCATGTTTAGGATTATATTTCCTGCTTTAGACTATCTTACTTGATGCTGACACGTTGGTAACACGGATTGGTACTATATGGATCCCCTCATGAGATGTTATCCCTCTCGAGAGCATCAGATACTTTTATCATGTGTGTTTCACTTACATCACGTATTATATGCTTCTATCATCATGAATCTTCGGGAATCAGCTAGTGACTCATGTACCCTCATGATCACCGAGCCTTCACGAATCAATTCATGAATCACCCTATACGGGTAGTAGTTTAGTCATGAATCTTAACGTAACTTGACTGGATCCTTGTGTATTGATTGGGGTACGGAGGAGTATGAATGGTCATGTGAATAAATATCCAAAGTAGTGTAGTCATGAATCACTCTTAGTGTAGTCAAGTTCGTCTGTACTCTAAATCACTAGCACTGTCTCTCTTTATATATATCATAGATATTTACTTACAGTCTCTCTTTTACATTATGCTATTTCTTTAGATCCTGTATTTTATTCTCCAGCATGATTACATTTCCTTTTCTGATATAACTTGTTGAGATGTATTGTGCTCGCTCCTGTCCTGACTGGACCTGTTGATAAATTTTACAGATAGCTTGGAGGTTGCCTGCTAGCCTAGAGAAGACACATTAGAGGTTGTTTAGATAGTTATTTCAGTTGTCTGGAGTTGTATTTATTTTATGGATTACTGTATTTGAGCTTTGAGATGTATTTTTGGGTTTGTGTATCTTTGACACTTAGGCTTCTATCTGCTGTATCTCTTTTGAATTTTATGTTTTACCTATCTTTTATCTTGCTCTACCTTAGTTGTGATTGAGACTGTATCTGCTATGTCACCCCCATTCGGGGAGTATAAACTGCTTAGCATATTATTGTTAGATGTTGTGACCTAGGACAGCATTCTACCGCCGACACTGCGGCGTAGGCTGGACGTACCCACTTCTCGTGCCCTTACTCTAGGGTGTGGATCGTGACACATTTTAGTGGTGGTCCATGCAGGTCGAGTTTGTGTAGTGGTATTCGAACTAGAGTACCACTACAGCCTGCAGTAGGATTAGAATATATTTTTGAAGGTACTCAATCACAGTTAGGATCCCTTGAGAGATTCTTGGGATGACCCTTGAGAATCTTATTTTAACTTCAATTTGAAAACTCTCTTCCCCTGATTTGATTTATCTTTACTTTCTGTTGTTGAATTTGATTTTGATGGATTATTGTTGAATTTGAGTTTGTATTTATTGATTTTGATGGAAGATTGTTGAATTTTGAATCTTGATGTTAGCTGTAGCATCCGAGTTTGTATTTATATGATTTGAAGGATTTTTGTTCATTTTTGAATCTTGATGTTCGTTGATAAATTTGATTTTTGGGTATTCATTGTTGATTTAATTTAATTTTTGTCAAGTTGAAATTATATGGGCTAGGTCATCTAAGTTATGGAATCTAGTCTTCTATAGTCACATTAGCCAGCATGGTGAGGACATATAGTCTGATTTTGGATATATTTCTCGGGTGTGAGAATTTAAGGTTTTCGCAGCCAAGCTAGCGGCATCGCAAAAATGTTAAATACCATAATTCTAGAGGTATGTACCTAAGTCGAGGACTCTGTGATTATCGTAGCCTTGCTTACTAGTATGATGAGGATTTAGAGTACCATGATTTTGGATAGACGCATATGATTATCAGATTGTACCTTAAATATTTTTGAACATGTTTTCTCTACTTTTGTTCCAGTCCTTCAAAAAAAATTATTACTTGTTTGTTTTGTTTTGCTTCTCATTATTTAACTTAGGAGTAGGTTTAGTTGTTTTTATAAACTCTTGTGTAACTTCTTGCTATGAGTTTCTTCTTAATACAATGAACCGATGATTTTGCTAGAACTTATCTTGTAATTGATATTATAGTTCTGGGTTTCAAAATGGTTCCTTCTTTAAACAGATAAGCAAAACAGATTTTATCGTTATTACTTTCTTGCTATTATTTTTGTATTAAATAATAATAATAATAAAACTGTTTTGATTACGTCAATCACCTACTTTGCAATCTTGGTAGAAATCTAAATGTTGGTCTTGATGTAGAATTTGATTTTTATATTGGGACATGAGAATATATATAGTGGACACAGACTCTTTGCCTGACACGTATGCATGCTACACTTTGATTTTCAACC
This sequence comes from Iris pallida, assembly GCA_029216955.1. NCBI lineage: Eukaryota > Viridiplantae > Streptophyta > Magnoliopsida > Asparagales > Iridaceae > Iris > Iris pallida. Next base: position 4,163,026 of record JANAVB010001000.1, on the reverse strand, counting down.
TATCTAAATACATATTAATATGTTGTTGATGTTTAAATTTTCAAAACCCTAATATTTCTGATAAGTACAGTAACAGAGACTGGTTCTCTGCATTTTCAGTTAAAAATTTGTAATTCAAATATAAATTTCATGTTATTAGTTATGTTTATATCACTGCACATGTATGTTATACATAGGGTTTCAATTCAAAAAAATGGTTGAGTTTTGTGTTTGAATTTGTCAAATCTAAGACTGTGTGCATATTAACCCTTAATACTGGATTCCAAATGTTTAGTTCAATTTGCTGTTTTATTTTTTTTTAAAAATGTAATATTTTGGAGCTATGTACATTGTTGTATGTAGGGATATGATGTTAGGTTTATACTCTTACATGTTAGGTTGTGATAAACATTGGGTTGGTTAATATTATACTGGTTTAAATGTTAGCTTATTTCAGATTCTTGTATGTAAATGCTGAACTAAAACTGGGTCTAACATTTCATTACTAAAGCTATAACCCTGTATAGTGACACCCACACTCTAACATAGTATACACTGCCATGTAACCTAACCCTTCCTCTCTATGTTATGTTCATATATCTATATAGATATATATAGAGTTTCTGCATACATGTTATAATGTATATAGATACATAACTACATCTCTCTCTCTCTCTCTCTCTCTCTCTATATATATATATATATATATATATATATATATATATATATATATATATATATATATATAGCCATGTATGTTATGAGTAAATAGGTTGTGTATTGTAGATTGTTTAACCAATATGCCATGAGTAGTGTAACTTGATAGCTATTGTCTTGAAATCTAAATCCTCCTATACACATGCCTACTATCTAACCATATGAACATGTCCACATACACCCATACACACACGAACCACATAACATTTACATAATGCTAGCTTTTTCCTCTCTAACACACTCTCTATATATACATATTGTGATTGGATTCCATGCAATTGACTTTCATTCTTTAACTTTGATTTTAATTTTCTTGAATAGTATCCCTTAATAGATAATTGGTGGTTATCTTTATTTTTTTTGATGAGTACCAGTTTTCATGTAGAATGGTAGACTGCCTTACAGTTTTGATGATTTGTTATTTCTGTATCTTTTCTAGTTTAGCACCCTAAATTGCTTGTGTGTTTTGATATCCTATGACCGTTTTGGTTAGCATGACTAGTATACCGAGATGAGACTTCACTACCACCGTATGTCATGACCCTGTATGTCATCCTTTTAAATCATATGATTTATTTAAGTTATGGGACTTCGATTGTGGGGGTTTGACCTAGAGGGAGTATGAATATTTTAATTTCGAGGACGAAATTTTTTTAAGGTGGATAGATTTGTCACCCCCAGTTTCAGAAACATGGATATTTTTGTTATTTTACATTTTTGAATATTTTTGAAATTTATGATATTATTTTGGGGTTGAAATTTATTTTATTATTTATGATATTGTTTTGGGGTTATTTGAGTCGGGTTCGAATTTCAACTCAATCCGACTTGAAACGGGGACCCGGGGGTAGTTTGACTCTAGTGGGACCCACACACTAGTTAGGCATGGCCCACATGATATTAATTTTAGTCCACATGATATTAATTTTAGTTAGTAGTTAGACTAATTATTTATGGATAGGTTTAGTTTAATTAGAGACTCAAAACTAGACTAAATTGACCTCAACCTTTAACGCATTCCTAATTTAAATCAAATAGATTAGTGGAGGACATTTTGGACATTCAAATAGGGGACACCTAACCATTTTTGGGCAGCCACCTATGGGGGGATAAGGAGTGAGTCACTCCTTCATTCATTTGTTTTCATCCACTTTCTCTCTCTTGTTCTTCCCCAAATTAATTTAGAGATGAACCTCCATTGATTTCATCTCCAAATCAACCCCTTCTTCCACCAAATCTTCTTCATTTATTCTCTACTCCATGGTTAGAGGGTGCTAGCCAAGTATGGGAGAATTCGGAGCTCGTTCGTGTCCTTTTAGAATCTCTACGTGTCGGTGTCGTGTCGGAAGGGTTTTTCTTTGAATCTCTCTCCCGGAAGGTATAATCTCTCCTCTAATCCATCCCTACAAGCATATAGAAATATTTTGAACCCATAGGAATGACTTTCATGGTTGTATCTCCATTTGTGTCCATTTCGTGTCTATTTGGATGTCATAGGAGTGTCCTTTGTGTTGTGGTTGTGTCCATGTGGGAAAACCCCAAATTTGGACACACTATGTGTTGTTGTTATGTATGAATGAATTATTACATGTTTAATCTCATATTTTTGTATTGGGGATGTGTTCTATAGTGTCTCATATATATATATATATATATATATATATATATATATATATATATATATATATATATATATTAGTGTAGAGAGTGAGTTCTTGATATATTATGTTATATACTTGTGTTTCTTTTGTCTCAAACTACCTAAATTCGTCATAATATTTATCCACGTTTTTAGTAGCAATAGCAACTTAGAAATGTCATAACGTTTAGCTTAAAACTCTGATTTATCTTCCATTTTCTTTAAAAGAACCGTATCGAAGTTAGCTTTTCAAATATATATTTTAATAAGTCAAATTCGTTATGAAACTTTTTGTAAAATTATTTGAGTGTCAGCTGTACGGAAGACGAACGCGTTTCAGTGTTTTTACGATTCCGGGAGCTTTCGGACACGAAAATGTGATCCGTTTAAAGTTTCGGAAAGCTAACACAAAGGGCTGAGACATACTTTAATTCTAGAATTTAGTGAAGTCCCAATTGGTACAGTATTGATTTTAAGTAGAAGAGTGACTATACGATATATGTATTTTGTGTAACCTATGAGCCTATGTAGTATGGATATTAAATGAATATAGAGTATGTAATACATGATATGTTAGATGAATAAAATAATATATATATGATATATATTCTCTTATTAATGTATATATATGGTTGAATGCAAGCATGTAGGAATGCAATTAATATAATGCATATAAGCAATACATAAATGCATGAATGAAAGAATGATATACAATGTATGCATGAAAGTATATAATGAATACTAGATATGAATGCAAGATATATATGTAATGATAGATATGAATGTATAATGTATAAATATTGTAATGTAATATATAATGATAACATGTATGGTAACGTAGAGTATATGATGCAAGCATGAAAGAATGGAAGAAATACATGTATATAGATAATATAGAATGTAATATATGAATGCAAGCATGCAAGATAATGTATTGTATCCATATATGATGTATTCAACTTAAAGATAATATAATATATGAAAGGAATGAATGATAATATATACATGATATGTAAGGTAATACAAGGTATGAAACATATGATGTGTGCATGTTTGTATGTCTCTATGTTAATGTATGAAATGATAAGAATATACAATGTATGCATATGTATAAAACATGTAGGTATGCATAGATGAATGAATGAAATGAATGTTTGCAATATGTTAATATAAATACAAGTATCTAATATGCATGAATGTAAGTATAATATAATACAAGTATACATATATGTATCATGTAATATAATACACATTATATATATGTATACATGTATACAATGTAAGTATGTATGTATGCATTTCTATAAACTGAGTTAACCTATAGCCTTTTACACACATGCATTCATACACCCTTTGACATCATGTATCCCATGTCACATACACCTACCTATCACTAAATTTTAAAACATTAATACATATCCTTTCACACATGCCAAACACACACATACTCACTTACTCTTTTACCTCTCTTTCTCTCTCTCTATATATATATATGTATGTGCCTATATATATAGCTTTCCTATATATATCTATGTATATGAATATGTGAATGTGAATAATATATATACATTATATGACTAAGTTTGTGTGCCTTGTTAGCTTATGGTTTAGTTTTGTGCTTGCTTTAGCAAGTGACTTAGGCTATGAGTTAGTAGCTATCTTGGATACTTGATTTGCATATACTTAGTTTGTATAGACCTAGCATTGACTAACCAAGACTAGTTGACCATTGTTGACCCAACCCTAGCTAGTTTGACCACAATTTACTAGAGTTGACCTAGATTGACTTAGAATCATGTAGATTATATTATAATTTCAATTACCATATAAATTGAACTCTTTATAACCTATGTTGCTATAACTAGGACTCTGTGACTCCAGTTGGCCATCTTTTCATATCAGCTGTTCAGGGTATCAGGCGAGTACATTCTCTGATCATTTCATATCATGTTTAGGATCATATTTCCTGCTTTAGAATATCTTACTTGATGCTGACACGTTGGTAACACGGATTGGTACTATATGGATCCCCTCATGAGATGTTATCCCTCTCGGGAGCATCAGATACTTTTGTCATGTGTGTTTTACTTACATCACGTATCATATGCTTCTATCATCATGAATCTTCGGGAATCAGCTAGTGACTCATGTACCCTCATGATCACCGAACCTTCACGAATCAATTCATGAATCACCCTATACGGGTAGTAGTTTAGTCATGAATCTTAACGTAACTTGACTGGATCCTTGTGTATTGATTGGGGTACGGGAGAGTATGAATGGTCATGTGAATAAATATCCAAAGTAGTGTAGTCATGAATCACTCTTAGTGTAGTCATGAATCAGTCCTAAGCCATTCACATGTTTGTCTGTACTCTAAATCACTAGTACTGTCTCTCTTTATATATATCATAGATATTTACTTACAGTCTCTCTTTTACATTATGCTATTTCTTCAGATCCTGTATTTTATTCTCCAGCATGATTACATTTTCTTTCCTGCTATGACTTGTTGAGATGTATTGTGCTCGCTCCTGTCCTGACTGGACCTGTTGATAAATTTTACAGATAGCTTGGAGGTTGCCTGCTAGCCTAGAGGAGACACATTAGAGGTTGTTTAGATAGTTATTTTAGTTGTCTGAAGTTATATTTATTTTATGGATTACTGTATTTGAGCTTTGAGATGTATTTCTGGGTTTGTGTATCTTTGACACTTAGGCTTCTATCTGCTGTATCTCTTTTGAATTTCATATTTTACCTATCTTTTATCTTGCTCTACCTTAGTTGTGATTGAGACTGTATCTGCTATGTCACCCCCATTCGGGGAGTATAAACTGCTTAGCATATTATTGTTAGATGTTGTGACCTAGGACAGCGTTCTACCGCCGACACTGCGACGTAGGCTGGGCGTTGTTACGTTCTCGTACCTAACAGTGGGTGCGGGTCGTGACACCGCTGGCTCGTTAATTGTATTGAGAGATGAGAGAAAGAGCTGAGTGACATATAATCAGAGAGAAAAATGAGCTTAAGTGATTGTAATTTTGGGTACATGCCTTTGTAATCTTATGTTCATTATCAATAAAGACTCTGATTTTGTTTCAATGCTTGTGTTGTCTTTTATATTTTAATATTTCTGCTTGGGACTTCTGTGCGACGACTCCGTCGCAAGCTGTTGTAATCGGCCGTTATGAAATTGACTTGCACGAGCGCAATCTAGGCTCGTGCGGTATCACGCCTTAGCGAGGACGATCGGTCCTACAGGACCGGGGCGTGACATAATATTATTAGAGCACGGCTTTACATACTTGGACTTTCGATTGATTTTTTTAACTTCGATGATGTTCCATAAACTCTGATATTCCGTAATCGATATTGTTGGTGCGCTCTCTCTCAAATATCCCACGGGATGTCCATACAATAAGTCTATATATTTTGAAAAATACCATGAAGGAACAATTGGTTGAACAAGTTAAGCTAAGTCGGGCTGGGCATATACACCAAGAATTGAGTCGACCTTAGCAAAGTCATGTGCGGGATTCAATTTGTGTCGTTCAAAAATGTGTTGGACTCGATTGAGTAAGTGGGATGACTATCGATAGGGATGCCATCAAACGATGTTATCGTCTATGCAATATAGATGAATGTGCTTGAAATTGAGGAATGGTTCGGAAGGAGATTCGAAGTAATCGATTTTGATTCAAAAATTATCTTGAGGATTTGTTGAATAACTTCATCCCTGAGTGGTGTATGAGATAGCCTCAGGGATGTCGATCAATTGAAGATATGGGATGCCAATGAGTCTATCAGCAAGCGATGAGTACGCAAAGCCTTAGATAGAGTGTTTCAAAAAAAATATGATTTTAGATGACTAGTACGAGATGATTCGAACAAAACGAGAAGACGACGCACGTCGGCAAGATTGCACCGAGTATGAAATGTAAAAACGATTGAGTAGGTAAAGCTGAATTGAAGAAAAGTAAGGTGTAACGAACAGATAACTCGATCGAAAAAATCGATATGAGTCATATACGAAAAGTTAGCATGATTGGATGATAGAATGCATGAAAATGATTCAAATATTGAAGAATAACTTTAAGGATTGGAATAGAAGTTACTCGATAATTTGAGTTAGTATAGATCGATGCGAGTTGAGGAAATAAGTTGCTCGATAACTTAAGATAGACGGATGAACATATGTGATTATGGGTTTGAACGAATTGATCGTGTGAATAGTTTGGAGATTATTGATCAAATTTTGATCTTGAATATCGAGAAGATTATGGAATATCCAGTTCGAATGATAGCTTTAGTTACATGACTCGAAGTTTGTTGCAAGAGAAAGATCGTCAGGTTATGCATATCATTGATGGTATTGAGACGTATCAAAGATCGATGTACAATAACTCGGGACTACTCTAATTCGTGGAAAGACAATCGTGCAAAGTGTTATTGTTTTGATGGATGCTATACTTGGTATTTTGATTGAAATGAATGCTTGGATGAAAATGATCGTGTCTTGATTTTCGATGATAACCACAACGTCGACGATCTTATCTTGCGCGAGCGCAACTTCAGTCTCGCACATGCGTCACGTCAAATTTGGGACGATCATTCTGCATGAGCGCTGACATGCTGATTCATGTCGCGAGAATGTTTGAACTCAGGAGATCTGGGCATGGCAATTTGGATTGCTTTACTTGTGGTTTGATACGAAGATGAATTCGTAGATTGGTCGGACTTGTGATTGATGATGAAATAAAATTTGAGGGTTGAGTAGATCCAATCCGCACATCATGAATAAATTAGTCTAGACTCAAAGCAAGAGTTGCGTTTCGATAAAAACGATTATCCTGAGGGAATGTATGGTGATTTCATGTCCCGTGTAGATGATCGGACTTACGTGAGATTGGGGCGTGACATATTGTTGAGCTAGGCGACCTTGTGATTGATTACGTGAATTGTGATAAACGATTTAGAAAATATGGAATGAGAATTATGGTTTAGCGATATATTGAGTCGTAGCATGCTTGACTTGGAAAGAATGGATAGGTGGATTATATTGACATGTTTGAAGAGATAGACTATACGAATTGCTGGTTTGGACGTGCGATACTAATAAGCAGAGATTTGGTTAAGCGAAATCTACGATATGATGGCTTTGCTGAATGACTCAGACCCCTGAGATTGAACGCTGCAAATACGAATAAGAGAAATCTGTGCTCGATGTTTAGAAATTAGAGTGATACGAGCTTGGGTAGAAAATTCTGTACTATCAACTTGTTTTGACCTAAGGATTGGGGTCAGTGTTGATATTATTGTTTGAGAACTATGATTCCAATACTGACGGTTGACTATAGCCTGAAAAGATGGCCTAGCGGTTAGGAAGACGTTCCGATGCAGAGAGATAGGAACTGTGGAGACACCACTCCCGAGTCTTGGCTGAAATGTATATATTTCAGGGATGCTTGAATATGTGCACGATCCAACTCGAGTGGTGATGGTAGATTCTCTATCATGAGGCTTGGTTGAAATACATATATTTTGGGAACGCCTGTAATATGTGTACGATCTAACTAAGTGATACATTGAAATCAAGTGAGATTAGAGGAACGAAAAAGTATCGAGGATTTTGAAATCGCATTTTGAAGAAATATTGATGGTAGTACGATTATTAGATTTGAGACGAACATGAATGTTGGTTGATCGGATGGTTTGCCTAGAACTGAGTTGTCCGTGTACACGACGAGTGTAAGTTACCCAAGTTGAGATATTGTTGTTCGTGTCGAAAGATAACCAATGCACGAGCGTGGCTCAGATTGAAGAAACACGTAGGAGGATTGTGTGCGAGAATCGTTGGATGTTGAATCAAGCTATAAGTTGATAAGTGTACTCAGTTAGTTTCAAGGATAAAAAATTTTCTGAGTGGTGTATAATATGATGTTTCGTCCCGCTCAGCCCAATCGGAGGAATCGAAATGCCAACAACATTTGGACTTAGCCATGCAACGGCTGCTCGAAGACCCGTTCGGTCGAGGCGACTCCTCGCTCATGTGGGTGGCTTCGGTGAATTTGCCTCAGCTTGGCCTTCACATTAATAAAATAAAAGTTTTCAACTGCACAAGTAGGCTTGAATAAAAGAGACGAATCCACATAGCTAAGAAAATAATCCCAAGTTAGGTCGGATTGAGTTAGAACATGAAAAATGTCCCATGGTCGGATTAGAATGTGTTACACGGCGTACTTTCAAAATGACACTCGGTCCTTCGTCCCATGGCTTGGGGAAGGAAAGTTGGTCTTCTCCTCAAAGTTATGAATTAGCCTAAGTCATAGACGTCGTCCGCGTAAATGCTTGATAAAGCATGCACGGGTCCTATCGTCCAAGGCTTGGCATAGCCTTTTCTCACCCCACGGGTTTAGTTGTATCACACGGCTTATGGCATAAGTCTAGGCACCCAAAGGATTTGGTTGTTCAAATCAAACATGTGTACGACACGTCCCCACGATAGAAGGCTTGATACAGCCTTTGCTCATCAAGTTGTTGCACGATTAAGTTAGGCAGAGTATTGCTGGGCTATCGAAGTCATAGTAAGCACTTTTCCATGGTTTCTGCGGTTGTCAAGTCACATAGTCCTACGATCTTAAGGCTCGTCATATAAAGTATGACTCGGGCTGTAGTGTCACGTAGAACCCAAGTCGGATAAAGGCACGAGCCACAGTTGGTTCATTAAAAAGTTAGCCACGGTCTACGACACCTAAAGAACATACTTTATTCAAGTTATGCTTGAAGGCTATCACTTAGCCATTCATGAGTTGAGTTAATAAGAGTATGGAAACACTAGAAAAGTTGTTGGGACTGTAGGACAGTCGCCGAGACAACCCTGGTTTGGGCTCTGTAAAGAAGTATGTGCAGTAGAGAAGTGAATCAAATAAATGAAATAAAATAATCATGAAACAAGGAAAGATGAGTCGAGTCTTGCATGGTCATTGGTCCTCAGATGGTACCTGCAGCCACATGATCGATCTGGCCTAGGAGGAACATGCTTGCGGGACCCTCGGATGGTGTACGACCTGACCCAAGGGTGTGCCATAGAGCGGGTAGTACAGGAAATTCGACGAGATCGTGCCTCGTGTATACGAACGTACCGTATTACCCAATTAAGGTCCAAGTATAGCTTGTGGCACTAGTGACCCTTTCATATAGATGAGTCGGCATAAGAGCGACTATCCGCGTGCCTACCTTAAGGAGTCAAGATGTGTGAGCACGGTTTGAGTAGTTTACGAAGTATTAGCTTGGTATACAACACAGTCGCTAAGCCTAAGATTTAGCTATAGCCAAGGTACGTGCTTCGACATGAGATATGGGTCGACTAATGAGTTTGTTGGCACAGAGTGCATAAGTTCGATTTGAGTCATTTCAAAGTTAAGTCAGGAAGGGCCGCAGGACAAGTTGGTTAAGGCATGTTGAGTTGCAAGGCACGACCTCAATACGACATGGCACGACCACGTTGTTATGACACGAGCATAGGTGAAACACTAAGTGGGGTGGCACTGCCTCGATTATATTGAAGCACGAATAGAGTATAGCGTGACCATGTCGTTGCGTCGCTAAGTATAGGCCGAAAGGCAAGCACGAGTCGGTGCGTTGATGTTGCAAGTACGAGAATGATCTAGAGACACAACAATAAGTAAGTTATCGGTGCTATGCACGGTGATGGTCTAGAGACACAAATAGGCCAGGCGTCGATGTCCTAAAACTGACCCTAAGACAAGACTAGAAAGACAATCATAAAGGACTATTGCACAAAGTAAATGAACGTGTCAATTTTATATGGGTGGGCGAGGACCTCACTCCACCAGTACAGTTGAGTACTGACACCCACACAGCTTTCATGTGCAGGCTCAGGTAGAAGCTCGTTGGCACGAATCTCGCTTGGATGTGTCGAGGCACGGAGTTCCTTGGCATCTCGAGACGTGCGGTCACATTAAAGACTTCATCTATACGGGACATAATGTACGGATATTGACTCTCTGAAGCATCCGCTGGCTCGTCAATTGTATTGAGAGATGAGAGAGAGCTGAGTGACTTGTAATCAGAGAGAAAAGTGAGCTTGAGTGATTGTAATTTTGGCTACACGCCTTTGTAATCTTATGTTCATTATCAATAAAGCCTCTGATTTTGTTTCAATGCATGTGTTGCCTTTTATATTTTAATTTTCTGCTTGGTACTTCTGTTCGATGACCCCATCGTAAGCTGTTGTAATTCGGCCGTTATGAAACCGCCTTACACGAGCGCAATCTAGGCTCGTACGGCATCACACCTTAGCGAGGACGATCGGTCCTACGGGACCGGGGCGTGACACACCCGATGTCTAGTATCTATCAATGTCAAGTCTATAAAGTCATCTATATATATAACAATAACAATAACAATAACAATAACAATAACAATAACAATAACAATGAACAATCTTGTAAACTACTACGAAGTCAATACCATGAATAATCATATGAATCTTGTATCATGAACGTGTCGGTGTCCTATGGTCAATCGTATCAATGGACACAAATAAGATGCAATGTCATACCTTTTGTTGATACCCGATATCTGTAAACTGACATTGGCACCCGAGTAACCCTCGGACGCTAAGTACCAACTGACCCTACGTCAACAAAGTCTATAACAAGAAATAAAATACAACAATAAAAATAACAATAATAATAATATACTGGAACGTTGGCAAGATATACTTACCTGGAGGTTGTACGATGACTAGACGACATCCCGCGACAAAACCGTCAAATCAATGGAAGCATCAAAAGTGAGTCTTCCGCAAATAAGTCTGAATGCTGAAACAGACATCACTATCAGTCCCAAAATAAAAAAGCTAAGATTGACTATCCATAAGTCCAATTCTGGATACAGGGGCAAAATTATAATTTTAGGTCAAAACGTTGTCCACCGTTGGACATGCTTTTTACCGAAAAATGTGCCAAGTTAAATGTTGTCCAAATTTGAAAATTATATGTCAATCTTGGCCAGAACGATGCCACAAGTCCAATGGTGGTGTCAGATTTGGAATCCCATGTCCCCGGTTAAAAATCATAATTCTACCTGTTGAAAATTACGATTTCAAATGACCAACTTTATCGTCGATTTCAACCAATCAAACGATATCCTATTGAATTGAAATTTTTATGCCACGAAGGTAGTTATACCGGCTATACAGCAAAATCGTGGTTCCTCCAACAATGCTTTGACGAGAGAGAAATAAATCCAGAAATTAGCTCTACGAAACTGTCCAAAATAAACGTGATTTAAACGGTCAACTTGTTGGACGATTTTGATCTATCAAACAATAGAATTAATGGTTAAAATTTTAGTTGGTGAAGGAGTATATACCGAGATTGAGATGGAAGAATCGGATCGACGATCCAACGATCGAATTTTCCAGAAAAAGCGTCCAAAGTTGCTGTTCCGAAACGAATTTCTGGATTCGAATTTACGCTCGTCACGACGGGATTTCATGCAAAACACACGAATCGACTGTGTCATATGTCGAGGACAACGCTGACTTGCCGGGGTGGTTCGCAGGGGTCGTGCGGTGGCTCGTCGGTGCCAGGGTGGTGCGCCTGGCGGTGGTGAAGCGTGGCGGCACGCAGGGGAGCGGTTGCATTCCGCGCGTGAGGTTGGAAAGAGTTTAGTTTTTTTCTTTTTTTAGGGATTATATATATATATATATATATATATATATATATATAAAGGATTTTACATGTATAAATATAAATTGGGAAATGTATATATTATTATTCTTATATAAATAACTAGTATCATATAACTAAATACCAAATGTTTATTTAAAAATATAGGGATATAAAATAACATATATATACGTTAAATAAACATTTTGTATTAGTAAATATATGCAAATGAAATACAAGCGTATATATAATTCAAATATATACCAAAATTAACATATACTCACTTTAACATAATAAAAACTAAAAAAATAATAAAATATTTAGTAAAAATTAGGGGGGGAGGTCTTAGGGTCGAGATGAAGGTGGTAGAAAGGTTGTAGGTGGTCAGGAAGTTGGGTTTCTGTCGAGTAGAAAGTAATGTGCGAAAATAAAAAATGGAAAATAGGAGGGGCGCTCAGTTTATGCTCCTATATATGTAAAACCCATATAAAATAAAGGGGAGGGGTACTGGTTACGTGAGAAAAAGATTTGAAAGGGGTTTGGTTTTGGTTTGATAAAATTTGGTTGAGATTTGATAGGGGTTTCACAAGATACACCAAGATACACCTAGAAGGATTTAAATTGTTTCCAAAAACGGAAACGAAAGATTTGATTGGGTTTAAACCTATTTGGCTTTATAAAATCCAAATAAAATCTATCTAAATTAGTCCTAATAGGTTATGTCAACCTAGTATATGCTCTACCAAGACTAGTTGGACTAGTTTTGGGCCGATATAATTTATTGGACTGCAGTAGGCTCCGAAAATCTAACAATTGGTTATTGTGTGCCATTTAAAAATAAATAGCACATAAAATCTCGATTGAGTGGCACACTATTAGTATGTGTGTCGTAGGCTCAAAATGGGTTAAAATCATATATAGGGTCAAATGGCTTTGATCTAAGTCGAGTTCTGAACTCAAGTTGGAAGTTAGGTATAGAATTATGGTAAATGGTCAAATGACCTAAATTGACTCGAAGTTGTGCAAAGTCAAAGAATGTTGGAAAACAAGTTTGGATGAGACATGATATATCAAATTGAAGATTGACGTGTTTAGAATTCAATATGAAATTGAGAAATCGATAGTTGTTGTGCTTCAAAAATCAAAACTACGATAAAGTACATCAATAGTCAATATTAATTATTAAAATCTAGTTTAATATTAAATATCTATATTAAATAAATAAAAAATTTCAAAAATTAGGGGACTTACACGTTGTAAAAAAATAAAGAAGTTTTTTTTTATTAACTGTGAAGATAAAAGGGAAGAAGGGTCAACACCATTCACCAATTGACAAATTATCCTGCTGTCCCTATTATGAAGACACTGAAATAATTTCTCCGCACAAATCTAAATCCAACCAGGCTATTCAAGACAACAAGCTAATACAATGCCATCGAATGGAGCGGGGCATTACGAGTGTAGTGATTTTGTCAATTTCGTTCCCGAACCTAAATTGGTGTGCACATAGTACACTAGGGTTGTATACTTGGAGTATATTGTCAGTATACCACCAAAGTATCATTTTGTGCAGTTCAAAATTGTCGCTTAGTTTGGGCCTATGGATCTTATTTGGAAGATCATGATTGTTGATGGATGACCTAGGAATTAAGTTAGGGTCTGCTTGGTAATGATATTTTTACCGATTTTGGAAGCATTTTGAGCCGATCGTTTATGAACTGTTTAAAATAACTTCGCTTGGTAATTATTTTGAGTAACTGATTTTGGTCGGTCAAAAATCCTTCAACACTAGTGCAATACCTCAAATAGGGATATTTTGAGGGGTTTCTATTTTTTCTTCTTCTTTCATTTATATCCTTATCAAAAGTATAACTGCAATTCTGTTACCCTACTTTATTTTGTCTTTCTCATCTTTGTTTCTATTGAGGTCTCATCTAATGACTACTTCCTCTCTCTCTCTCTCTATATATATATATATATATATATATATATATATATAATGGTCTAATTAGTGTTTAGACCATGGATTTTATACCAGTTTATAGTTTAAGTCCTGACATATCCAATTGGAGAGTTTAGACCCTAGATTTTTATTTTTTGTTTCTTTTTTCCTATTGTCCCTTCCCTTCATGTTTGATAATAAAATTTTCATACATAGATTATGGACTGTATAATGGGAACAAGAAAACAAAAAAAAATAAACATTCAGGGTCTAAACTCTCCAATTGAACATGCGAGGGCTTAAACTCTAAAGGGTATAAAATTCAGGGTCTAAACACTAGCCCATTTAAAATTGTACGATCCATTTGATGTAGTATTGAATGATCCCTAGAAAATTTTGCTGATGTGGGAGTGAATATTTTTCTCTCAACATTTATGAATGACGACTTGTCAAACTGTTTTATGCTTGCAAGTTATATGAGTATATAAACTATTGTTTAGGAGAAAAATGATATCATCTTTCTTTGGGAGGAATTTTTGCTTTTATATATGGACATATAATTAATTTTATTTTATATATATATATTTTTTTTCCAGAACAACTCATTAATGAATTGCCAAATATGTGTTGAATTGGTTTAAAAGCTGCTATTTAAAATCGTTCAAGATCGGACCCCTCGTAACTTGTACTTTAAAAATACATCATAATCACTACCACAACACTTGCCAAGAACACCCTTCGGGTTTCTTAGCCTATTAAAGGTGGCTTAGGGCTGTTGCTTGGAGCTCATTGAGTAGATTCAAGGAGACAGTCCACCAAATATACGAAAAATATGTAATTCACTGGTAGGCTTGCTTTTCAAGATGATTGAAAAAGGGAGATATGATCAGAGACAACCGTCTACTTCATTCAGAAAAACTGACAGTGTGGTGAATGATCTAATTATTGTAATATTATATTCTTATTTTTGAAATTTGTAAAGGTTAAATTTTGGGATAAATAATTGGGTAAAGTGCAAAAAGCCCCTCGTTAAATATGTGCCTTTTGCACTAAAAGACCCCATGCTCTTAAATTTTCCAAAAGTATGAAATATGCTCATTTTGCCCCCAAATGACAATTTTACCCCTCCCTCCCCCCTCCTTCTTCGGCTGTGTTCGTCGGCGACGGAGGCGGAGGGGGGGCGGGCGGAGGGGGGGTGGGGAGGGGCGGGGTCGGGGGGTCGCTCGCCGGCGAGGAGGAGCAGGGGGGTTCGGGGCCGGCGAGGGAGCCGGGGGTCGGGGCCGACGAGGGAGCGGGGGGGTCGGGGCCGGCGAAGGAGGAGGAGGGGGGTCGAGGCCGGCGAGGGAGGAGGAGGGGGGTGGGTCGGGGGAGCGCTCGCCGGCGAGGAGGGTGGGGCAGGGGGCTCGCCGGCGAGGGGGGATCGGGGGGGTCGGGGGGGCTAGGGGATCGTTGGCGGGGGGGGGGGGGGTTCGGGGGGGGCGGGGGGATCGCCGACGATGGGGGGGTTGGAGGCTCGCCGGCACCGGCGCCGCCAGAGGGGGGAGGGATATTTTTGGTATAAATTTTTTAAAATTTGGCTGGAGGGGCCTAATCGAACGGATATATAATCTAAGGAGGGGTAAACTGACAAAAAATTCTAAAAGGTCTTTCTACGCAAAAGGTACATATTTAACGAGGAGTTTTTTGCACTTTACCCTAAATAATTTAACATAATTTTAAACAATCTTTATTAGTGTGAATACAATTGATTAATTTTATTCAGATAATAAAGTCATCACATATATTCGTAATATTTGACTTCGCTTTTGTAGTGGTCTTCATTTTTTTTGGGAATTGGTTGAAGATTCCTTGCTGCGAAGTGTGTATTTTTTCCAAAATTTTTTTATAGGTACTTTATATTTTAATTAGGCTAGTCCTTCCAATAAGAAAAAAGGACAGTCCTGGAAAAAAAATGGACTAGCCTGAGAAAGACTGTCAATTATTTCGTCAGTCCTAATTTTTATGACTGTCAAAAAATTCAATAGTCCTTCGTAAATATTTCGACAATGTTGATGATGGTGATGCAATCTCCTTCTCGAACACCTTCCTGCTCCCGCTGCACTCCCCGCACGGGACCGGACCACCCCTCTCTCCTTCCCCTTCCCGCAGAGCCAACATAACGTGGCGTCGGTCTTCGACCCTCGGCGCCCCCCTCGAGGACCGCCTCGAGCCTCCCGTCCACATGTAGATGTCGGATCTCCTCGGCGCCGTCGACGAAGCGCTGGGGGAGGGCCACGGGCGTGGGGTGGTGCGGGAGGAGAGCCTGGAGGTGCCTCCAGAAGGAGGCATCCATGGAGGGGTCGCACTCGTCGGCGGAGACGTCGACGGCGCGTAGGAGGGAGCCGAGGGAGCGGCAGACCTCGTAGGTGCGGCGGATGCTCTGGAGGGAGGTCGTGAAGAGGATCACCCTCCTTGGAACTCTGCGGTAACAATGGCGGTGGTGGTGTAGAATTGGGAAAACCACAAAGAAAAATTTGAGATGCGGGATGTGGACAGTTCCAAAAAAAATTGGATTGTCCTAAATAAAAATTGGGCCAGCCTGAACTAGCACCAAGTAATGGACTGGCCTAATTAAAATATGATTTTTTCCCCTACACTAGACGGTTTGCAAATAGATCGACTCATTAAGTCCAACTATAATGTCTACTGATCAACTACAATTTGATCTGATGCCTTTAATGTGTATTGCTTGTGGAATTGGCCGCACGGATGCGAAAATGATTACGATGAATAATTTTTTCTAATGTTTGTGGATTGGTTTTCAGCATGTTCAATTCCTTCCTCTTTGAGTGAATGTTTCAGCGAGTGTCGAGGATAACAGGCTCATAAAAAAATACAAATATTTTTGAATGTTACGTCGGATATCATAAAAAAAAGTTCAGCTTAGTGTTGTATTCTATTTGTAATTTATGTGAACGTAGTCCGTTGGAAACGGTGGAGCACCCTGACGCAGTGACACAAGTTCGAGCTTTTTTGGAGGCATGCCTCCAAGCACCATTAAGAAGTGGGCACCCTAAAAAAAAAAACCTTCCCTTAATGTTAACAACAGAAGAAAAAAAAATTGTGGCCACTGTTGTAACTCATATGGCCCTTCATTTCATCTCCTTGTAACATACAAAAGATCTTTGGCCTTTCGTTTCTTCATAACCCCCAACCTCTCTCCCTATATAAAGAGAGGTTGGGATAGCTTGTAAGATGCACTTATGTGGTTGATAATATACGAGAAAGCTTCGTCTCTGTGTGTTTGAGCTTTTGCCTTACGACACGTTATCAGCACGTTGCTCGTGCAACACCGGAAATCCGACGTACCGATCGTTTTCTCACCTTCTTCCACCGTACGATAAGAAAGGTAAAAAATTTTTGGGAAATTTTTGATAGCAGAAATATGTTGTTCCTGTTGTTACAATATTATTGTTGTTTTGGACATCAAGAAAATGAGATATTTGCTCTCTTCCAATTGATTTACATTCATTAGTATGATCAAACCTTTTTTTCATCTAGGTATTGCATGACATAACATGACAAATGCTATATTACTTTTTTACAGCATTATATGAAATGAGATTGAGAAGTGTTTGTCAAGTTTCTTTTAGATTGCATGTGAATTTTGAATTTTTGAATTTGGACATTTGAGTTGGTGAGCCCAATACATAATTCATTATACCGTTATCATTTCGTAGTTGTTTTAATCCAACTTTTAACATTCTGTTAACAGTGCTAATTTGCCTTTATGTATAACTTTGCTATAATCTAGCCTTTAGCATACTAGTTTTTTTGGAAAAAAAAAGACATATTTGTTAGTTAATTTCTGAGGAAATAATTTTTTGATAGCAAATTTTTATGTTGAAAAAGAAATTTTAGATGCTAACTTTTTTTTGGTAATGATGGATTTGGAGCGCCCCGGCGAGCGCCTCAGTGCCATCTGCGCCCCGACAAGCACCTCAGTAGCATTTTTTTCTTTATGTTACTCAGTGAATTATTGTAACAAATGAGCAGTAAAAATTGTACTTTTTTATCACTATTTTTTTGGCGTCGCTTCATTAGACGTCGGAAAAATAGTTGACATTTTCTGGTGCCGCTTACTTAGGCACCAATTCTTTTGTGTGCTGTTGCTTGCTTATGTTGTACATTTTTTTGGCTAATTTTTTTCAAAAGCAACGCTCATTTTGAGCACGCACTAAATTGTCACATATTTTGCACTGTTCGCAAATAGTGTGAATTTCTTGAAAAATCTTATTTATTCTTACATTTGAAATTTTTTTTACGAAGTCTTTCCGAATAGGCTCACCTATTTGGGTATGATGTCAGAAAGAACTTGGGGCTTGAGGTCCCTGGTGACCCTCCTCCCTCATTTTCCCGCCTGGTCATATTCACGTAGAGCTACCGAATGGGGTTGACCGAAAATTATTTTTTTCTCAAATTGTATTTATACTTATGCATTTTTGCAAGCAAATAATTTGCCTCTATATCGGCCCGTCGATCGTTATAAGAGGATTTTTTTTAACAAAATTTGTTTTTTCAAAACTATTGTTTTATCTACAATTGTTTGTTGTTAATTATGCAAACCAAATCCATATAAACCTGTCGTTTTATATGATGACTGATCAAGATTTTTCTTCTGTTGTAGAAAAATGTCGATCAAGTTTGATTTTCCCATCCTTATAGCCTCTGGCAAGAACTACTTGGACTGGACGCAAGACATCCAGAACCATCTAGATGCGCAGGGCCTCTTGGACGTCATCTATAACGAGGAAGAGCGTGAAGTGGAAGTCACTCGCTCAATGAACGCCAAAGCGATGATTCTATTCCGCAGGCATTTATCTGACGCCATGAAGGCGGAGTTCATTAAAATTTTCTCGCCGAAGATGCTATGGGACTCTCTGAAAGAGCGCTTCGACCACCAGAAGACCATATGGCTACCTGAAGCACGCCATGACTGGTTGAACCTGCGCTTCCAAGACTTCAAAAGTGTAACTGATTACAACAATGAAGTCTGCAGGATTCGATCACTTCTCCAATACTGCGGTGAGATATTAACCGACAGTGATCTTTTGGAGAAAATATACACCACATTTCCTTCCACTGACAACTTGCTCCAAAAGCAATACCGTCAGTCTAAGTTCACCAAGTTTCCTGAGCTCATCACCCAACTTTTACTAGACGAGAAGAACAGTCTCATTTTAGTGAGAAACAACAATTCTTGTCCTGCTGGAACAAAGGCAATTCCAATGTCTGATGCAAACGCTCTCCGTGGACCAAATCTACGGTAGAAACGAGATAAGGGCCAGTCGTCCCAACCAAGAAACAGAGGCGAGTTTAAGTCTCGCCACCCAAAGCGAGATTCTAACAAGAACCAAGGACCTTTGACTCCTAGGCAGTCTCTTGGTAAGAACCAACGGGCCAGTCGTCCCAAAGCGAGAGTGGAAGGCCAAGCGCCTACTCTCTGCTACAAATGTGGTGCTTATGGTCATATGCAACGGACTTGCAGGGCGACCCCCCAAGAAGTTGATAACTATCACATGGGACGCCGGGCCGAAGCAAATCTGGTCAACGAGTGCGAAAATCTAAATCTTGAGACCCCCGATTTTATAGCAGAAATGGAAGAATGAATCTCCATTTTCTCTCTATATTTGATTTAAGTCATAAAACTTTTGGTGGTTTGTATTTTTTGTTTTCTCGATAAATTAAAGTTCTACTTCAGGCATTTCCGCAAACGTGTGACAAACTTTAATTTTCTTTACTTATAGGCATGGACCACGGGGCAGTAGATTGTCTGGTTGATAGTGGAACGAATCACACTATCTTGAGAGATAAATCAAACTTTATCTCCTATACGCCTAAAGAACCTCAGTGACAACCATTTCGGGACCCTCAACCCTTGTTCAAGGTTTTGGCAAAGCCCATTTTTCGTTGTCCAATGGTACTTTCGTTGAAGTATCAGAGGCCTTATATTCTCCAAGGTCCAGTCGTACCTTACTGGGTTTTAAGGATATTCGAGAAAACAGATTTCATGTTGAAACTGCTCGTGTAATGCCTGTGGTCCGTATTACGTATTTTGGAATACGTGTACGTATTTTTCTTGTATTGCATGATTTCTTGCTTAGTTTTCTTTCTGGCTTGGGTTATTCTTGGTTCGGGTTGGCTTGGTTCGGTTTGGGATTACTATTGGTTCATCATGGACCAAGGGGTGAACCCCTACCTACCACCACCCTTGATATTTATTACCCGTTCTTCCTTCTCTCTCTTTATTACTCTTTTTCTTCTTCCATTTACTTCTTTACCTACCAGAGAGAGAGAGAGAGAGAGGTCTAGGCAAGTGCAACTTGCTTCACGGAGGAACTCTAATTTTATTGCTTCATTGTCTTCCTTACAATATTTTAACTTACTTTAGTACTTGGCATTTCCACTTTCCATGGCTACATTCTTATAGATCTAAGTTTATATTATTTTTGGATTTCTTGGGTTTTGATCTACTTAACCTTGTTATTTCTGAGTTTTGATGGTTCCATGTTGTAGAGGATTTCATTCTACCCCATTTTGACCTATGAAAATTCGGATTTGGACTCCGGATGATGGAATTATGGAGCTTGAGAACTTGGCTCTCATGGTGTTCTTCTTCTCGGAATTTTGGAGAAGATGAACTGTGCTTGACTTGACCGCATGAATATTTCATGCGACGAGTGTCCTATTCAGCCGCATGACTGGAAGTTCTTAAGCCGCATGAGGGCCGAACTCATCTAGCCGTATAACTCGCTCAATCCCCAACCGCATAAATTCTGAACTTCTTGAGCCGTATGAGACGCTACCCTTAGCCGCATGCGCCATTCCCGCTGACCGCATGGGACCCCGCTTCTTCCCAGCCGCATGAATGCTCTGAACTCAGTCGTATGTGCCCTTGCTCCTGCAGCCGCATGTCCATATGCCGCATAAGGCCGCTTCCCGCTGGCCGCATGAGACCCACTTGACTCCAGCCGCATAGACCTGATTGGTTGGCCAGCCGCATGGACCTACACCTCCATCTGCCACATGGAACTTGCGCGACCCCAGCCGCATAATACTCTGCACTCTGGAGCCGCATGGACCTGCTTCCTGCTTGCCGCATAAGGCTCAACTTCTTGAGCCGTATGGTGCCCCGCTTGCTCTAGCCGCATGCGTCTGACCCTATTCAGCCGCATGGGCTGTTCCCACCCTCAGCCGCACGAGCGGCTTCCGCCTGGATTCTCTCCTTGGCCGCATGTGCCTGAGCCGCATGGCCCCTGTACCTTGCTTTAATGATTATTTATTATTATTACTTGATTATTACTGTTAATTCTTGTCTTGTAACCTCAGATCGACTTTGGATCTCCTGATTGAATGCTTGTACTATGATGCCTTGCACATGTACCTGAACACGAAAGTGACCCGTCGTGGTGCACTCCTGACAAGTGAACATGACATGACCTGATAGTGGCCCATCGTGGCGCAATCCTGACAAGAACACTGGACATGATAACCCGACATGATATATCTTGATAAGTCGTTGCGACGGCTACCTGATATGATATGACCTGTATAGATAACCTGGACACCGTGGGCGATTATGCTTGTACAAATAATCCAGTCCTGTCTTGCATCATGCCTAGGAGGGGACTCCTGAGTACCACGGTCAGGAGTACCTACTGAAATGGACTAAGGCTAATAACTAGATTAATATATTAGTCATAAAGAGGTCTCCCAGCTACAGGCAATCCCGTTACCTGGGCGCGCCTTGGGATCTGTAGTCTGCCGTCGAGTAGGGCATATTTCCAGCACACTGTTATGTGTTGCACCCTTCAAACTACCTAAGGGTACATTCGTTTCCTGGATGATGTAGGTACATTCGTTTCCTGGATGATGTACCCACCTGAATTCAACTCTAATCTTTCAACCCGGGTAACCTGGATGGTCTGCAGGGCTTGTGGCTGGGGATGATTCTCACTGCATCTTGCTAGTAACTAGGCCTGTGATAACCCTAGTTAGTTAAAGTATCAAGCCGTAATTCTTGCTTGGCCGTAAAATGATTGGATGGAGTCTAACCAGTCTAGTCTTGTCCTGATTCCATTCTAGATTACTGCATGACCAGAATGCCTGTATTTATTTTACCGATAAATGGTGAGAATTCCAAGTTCTGTTCAGACGAAGGGTTACAACCCCAGTCCTTGTTTGGTTTACGGGTTGTAACCTGGTCATCTGAATAGTTCCATGGTTATCTCGTCGTATATCACCCTGATGTATTTTCTTTATTTTCAGTTCTTACTTTTATTTATACTATTGTGCTAATTGCTGGTTTTAGTTCCTAAGTGAAGCTTCCTTTGTGGCACTTGCTTTTTCTGGGATCTGACCCAGCTGGTTTTTTATGGCCAGATTTCGGAGCAGCTCCAGAGGATCTACCGCTTTTCCAGTCCGATGGTGAACACCAGATGTAACCAGGGCAACGAGTGGGTTATTTTTGGCTCTCCCACTCTATTGTAAAAATATTCTTTTGAGGCGTTTAGCCGACGAGCACCTGTTTAGCTCGATTGCACTTACTTATTGTCTGCCTACGGGCTGTAACATGATTGACATATCCTAGGGTCGATCATGTATGACTAAACTCTTGCTAGTTCTAACATTTTGTAACAACTAGCTTCATGATCAACTGAATATGTAATATTTGGGATACCTTATTATTGTATATTTAATGATCATACATCTTGAGACCTTTACTTACTTGTTCGTGATTGAGACACTAGGCTTCTTCATGACCTTAAGAGATTGTTGGCTTGTAGTTAAACCCTCATGTATCTAGACAGCCGTGACCGTATAGCGAGATAGAATCCATTTCATATACGTAGCTGGCTATGTCTGCCTCCGCTCTCCAGTATTCTGGTTCTGGGACGTGACATGGTTTAAGTGGTGGCCCATGCAGGTCTTGTGAATCAAGATATGTGAGGGTTTACCAAATAGATGTCTCAATCAGTATTCGTCCTTGATCTCTGCTCGTATCTTCTGAATCCCTGGATTCTTGTCCTAATCATATGCTTGTATCATTGATCTGTCCTGGTCCTTCCTTATTGTTCCCCTTGTCGTCTTCTTCAGCGGCATTGTTCCTGGACCTGCCGGTTAGCAAGGCGGAGCACTTCCTGCGGATCAGCAGCAACCTGGAGATCAAGCCCAGCATTCCGGAGTAGCCTCCAGAGTCATGTCTTCTGACGGAGAGCCACCAGTCCAGCCAGTTCAGCCTGCCGAGCCTGATGATGGCACTTTGGTAGGATCGTCAGGACCTTGATAGCTTTCCAAGATCGTCGAGGAGATGCCTTGCACCAGGCAGTGTCGGATGCTCTGACCAGAGGAGCTCATCAGGGTAACAGCGTGGCCAACAGCTTCAAGCGCTTGAACCCTCCCTTCTTCGACGGTAGTGAAGATGCTATCGCGGTAGATGCTTGGCTTCAGGACACAGAGGTGATTCTAGAAGCAGCCGGGACCCCAGAGATCAAGAAGGTAGCTGTGGTGCGCTTGCAGTTGCTGGATCTTGCCCGCAGCTGGTGGACGGCTCATGCCGTTGGATTAGCAACACCCATTGCTTGGGCGGTATTCAGAAAGAGATTCCAGACCAAGTATTTAGATGTTGTAGCTCGGTACGATCTACAAACGAGGTTCACCAATCTGAAGCAGATGTGCATGACAGTCGATGGATATGCGGCCGAGTTTTCGAGACTCAGTCGGTTTGCTCCTACCTTGGTGGCAACCGAGTATGATAGAGCCCAGCAATTTCAGCAGGGGCTTCACCTGGAGATTCTATTGGCGGTTGAGCAGTTTGAGCATCAGACTTTTGATACAGTCTTGTGAGCAGCTAGGAGGCATGAGTATACCTCCCAGAGGATTGTGGATAGGGCCGGAGGTCGGAAGAGATCCCACGGCCAGATGAATCAGTCTTCAGCCCCAGCCCCGACAGCCAGGGCTTTGACTATTGGAGCTCCGAGGCGAGCGGCCTCAGTGACGTCGGTTCAGCATTCAGTCCCGATGTACCCTCAGCAGCAGAAGCAGAAGTAGTCTTCCGCAGTGGGATGTTCTCATTGCGGGAAGCCTGGCCATGTAGTGGCAGAGTGTCGCAGGGTACAGGGATTGTGTCTGGCTTGTGAAGCAGCAGACCATAGGGTTAGATCCTGCCCGAATAGGGGTAGTTTATCATCGTCCAACCTTTCTAGCTCTTCGGTGAGAGGACCCGCTCCGGTCCAGCAGCAGCAACAGTATCCATTGCCGAGGCCCTTGCCGCCTCAGGCCCAGGTATTCCAGCAACAGAACCCCCAACAGCATACTTAGGCCCAAGCCTTGAGCCAGAATAGACAGCGAGGATTTCAGCAGAGGGGACCCGCACCCCGAGGGCATGGTCAGGCTATGGTGATGACCGCAGAGGAAGGATTGGCACCAGGAGAAGTAGTGGCAGGTACTATTCTCGTCAACTCCTTTCCAGCTGCAGCTTTATTTGATTCTGGTGTATCACATTCTTTTATGTCTGCACGATTCACGACACGGATAGGATTGGAGCCCGAGTCATTATCAGTAAGGCTCAATATACTTACTGGTAACGGACTTGTGGGAGTCGATAGGGTATTTTCCTCGTGTCGGATCGTAGTTAGCGGTAAGGAATTTCCCGCTAGATTGATATAGTTTCCGATGGCCGATTATGATGTGGTCTTAGGGATGAATTGGTTAAGGAACCAGTATGCTAGAATAGACTGCCATATTGGTAGGGTTGTTTTTAGCATTCCAGGCGAGCCAGAGTTTTTTTTTTCTCGAGGTGCAGTTGAGCCTTCTCCTCCAGTGCTGCGGATGGCGGTAGCAGCAGTGCAGTTGCCCCGGATAGTCGAAGAGTTTCCAGATATTTTCCCAGAAGAGCTTCCAGGTATGCCGCCAGAGCGGGAGATCGATTTCACCATAGACTTGATTCCCGAAACAACCCCAGTGTCAGAGAGAATCTACAGGATGGCGCCTTCAGAATTGGAGATCTTGTACAAGATGATTGAAGAACTTCGAACCAAAGGATTTATTCGTGTCAGTGGATCGCCTTGGGGAGCCCCGATGCTTCTTGTGAAAAAGAAGGATGGTACGTCCAGGTTATGTGTTGATTATCGTATCTTGAACTCAGTGACAATCAAGAACAGATACCCTCTTCCGAGGATAGATGACTTGTTTGATCAGCTCAAAAGGACAGCAGTATTCTCGAAGATCGACTTGCACTCAGGATATCATCAGATCAGAGTCAGAGAGCAAGACATCCCGAAGACAGCTTTTAGATCGAGGTATGGGCATTGGGAGTTCCTTGTTATGCCCTTTGGAGCAACTAATGTGTCGGCAGTATTCATGGATCTCATGAATCGTATTTTCATGCCTTACTTGGATCAGTTTGTGATTATTTTTTTGGATGACATCCTGGTCTACAGTAAGAGTGAGGCGGAGCATGAGCAGCATCTCCGTGTGGTTCTTCAGATTCTCAGGGAATATCAGCTATATGCCAAGTTCAGTAAATACGAGTTCTGGCTCGATCGTATTTCGTACTTGGGTCACATCATCACTCGAGGAGGAGTAGAAGTGGATCCCCAGAAGATTGTGGCTATTGAGTCATGGCCAGTGCCCAGCACCGTTGCAGAAGTTCGTAGTTTTCTTGGATTGGCCGGCTATTACCGGCGATTTGTTTCAGATTTTGCTCGGATTTCAGCGCCATTGACCCAATTGACCGGCAAGGATGCGTAGTTTGCTTGGCCATCAGAGTGTCAGAGTTCTTTTGAGCAGTTGAAGCGAGACTTGATGACAGCTCCCATTCTTACGCTTCCAGATGGAACCGGAGGATTCTTAGTATATTGTGATGCTTCGGGCAGAGGCTTAGGATGTGTTCTGATGCAGCATGGGAAGGTAATAGCTTATGCATCACGATAACTTCGTGATCATGAGAGGAATTACCCAACCCATGACTTGGAGCTGGCAGCAGTAGTATTTGCACTTAAGTTATGGAGCCACTACTTGTACGGAGATAGGGTGGAGATTTTCACCGACTACAAGAGCCTGAAGTATGTTTTCACCCGGAAGGATCTTAACATGCGTCAGAGGAGGTGGCTGGAGCTTCTTGTGGATTATTATGTCAACTTGCAGTATCACCCCGGGAAGGCCAACGTCGTTACAGATGCATTGAGCAGGAGAGCCGGAGCTTATTTTCTAACAAGGCAACCAGAGCTATTAGCAGATCTTTAGAAGATGGGTATTGAAGTTGTTCTCCCTTCCAGTGTAGCATTGATGGCCAGCATGCAAGTTCAGTCTACTATAGTCGAGAGGATCCGGATGGCGCAGTCAGCAGATTCTAAGCTTCAGCGACTCAGAGTAGAGTGTGAGGTAGGACGAAGACCAGAGTTATGCATTCATGAAGATGGTACACTTAGGCATGGTAGGCGTCTTTGTGTACCCAGTGGAGATATCAGACAGGAAATTATGGCAGAGGCTCACAGTTCTCAATATTCTATTCATCCGGGCGGTACGAAGATGTACCGTGATATCCGGCAGCACTTTTGGTGGAATGGCATGAAGCGGAAGATAGTCCAGTTTGTCTCTCAGTGTTTGGTTTGTCAATAAGTTAAGGCTGAACATCAGAGGCCCGCTGGACTTCTTCAGCCCTTGTCGATTCCAGAATGGAAGTGGGAGCATGTGACCATAGATTTTGCGACCGAATTACCTAGATCCCCAGCTGGTCGAGATGCTATTTGGGTTATAGTTGATCGGCTCACGAAGGTAGCTCACTTCCTCCCGTTCAGAGTTGGTCAGTCGACAGCTCAGTTAGCAGAGATGTACCTCAGGCAGATTGTCAGGTTGCACGGAGTGCCAGTTAGTATCACCTCGGACCGAGATTCAAGATTCACGTCGTACTTTTGGCGTAGCCTGTAAGAGAGTTTGGGAACTCATCTCCAGTTCAGTTCAGCATATCATCCGCAGACAGATGGTCAGTCAGAGCGTACAATCCAGACTCTTGAAGATATGTTACGGTCCTGTACACTTGACTTCGGTGGTTTGTGGGAAGATTACCTACACCTGGTGGAGTTCTCGTATAACAACAGCTTCCAAGCTAGTATCCAGATGGCACCGTTCGAGGCACTATATGGTAGGAAGTGCAGATCCCCGCTAGCATAGGACGATGTCGAAGAGAGACAGATGCTCGGTCCAGAAATGATTGCCCAGACAGTTGAAGTGATCAGAAGAGTCAGGGATCATCTTCGAGTTGCCCAAGATCGCCAGCGCCATTGGGCCGATTCTCATCGGCGCCCTCTCGGGTTTTCTGTCAGTGACCATGTATTCCTGAGGATTTTGTCTAACCATGGCGTCATTCATTTCAGCGTACGGGGAAAGCTTAGTCCTAGGTATATAGGGCCGTTCGATATTCTGGAGCGAGTAGGAGATGTGTCCTATCATCTCGCTCTTCCGCCGTCGCTAAGCGAGGTGCTGGACGTGTTCCATGTATCCCAATTACGACGGTATATCCCGGACCCGAGCCACATCCTGGATCATTCGAAATTGTTTGTTGGTACCAACCTTTCGTATGATGAGAGGCCCGTGTCTATATTGGACCGGAGAGAGAAGATACTCAAGAACAAGACTATCAAGTTAGTCCAAACTGCTTGGGGTCATCACTCTTTGGGTGAGTCAACGTAGAAGCGTGAGGATGATATCCGATCGCGATATCCCGACTTGTTTGACTCGTGAGGTATAATATCTTCCTTATGCCTCATACCTTCGATTTCTTGCTTGAATGAGTGATTGCCAGCCTAGTTATAGCTTGCTTGTGATTAATATAGCTTGTCCTCGTCTTTCTAGCCTCTTAATTAAATTCCGAGGACATAATTCTTTTAAGGTGGGTAGAGTTGTAATGCCTGTGGTCCGTATTACGTATTTTGGAATACGTGTACGTATTTTTCTTGTATTGCATGATTCCTTGCTTAGTTTTCTTCATGGCTTCGGTTATTCTTGGTTCGGGTTGGCTTGGTTCGGTTTAGGATTGCAATTAGTTCATCATGGACCAAGGGGTGAACCCCTACCTACCACCACCCTTGATATTTATTACCCGTTCTTCCTTCTCTCTCTTCATTACTCTTCTTCTTCTTCTATTTACTTCTTCACCTACCAGAGAGAGAGAGAGAGAGAGAGAGGTCAAGGCAAGTGCAACTTGCTTTATGGAGGAACTCCAATTTTATTGCTTCATTCTCTTCCTTACAGTATTTTAACTTACTTTAGTACTTGGCATTTTCACTTTCCATGGCTACATTCTTGTCGATCTAAGTTTATATTATTTTTGGATTTCTTGGGTTTTGATGTACTTAACCTTGTTATTTCTGAGTTTTGATGGTTCCATGTTGTAGAGGATTTTATTCTACCCCATTTTGACCTATAAAAATTCGGATTTGGACTCCGAATGATGGAGTTATGGAGCTTGAGAACTTGGCTCTCATGGTGTTCTTCTTCTCAGAATTTTGGAGAAGATGAACTGTGCTTGACTTGACCGTATGAATATTTCATGCGACAAGTGTCCTACTCAGCCGTATGACTGAAAGTTCTTGAGCCGCATGAGGACCAAACTCATCTAGCCGCATAACTCGCTCAATCCCCAACCACATAAATTCTGAACTTCTTGAGCCGCATGAGACGCTACCCTTAGCCGCATGCGCCCTTCCCGCTGACCGTATGGGACCCCGTTTTTTCCCAGCCGCATGAATTCTCTGAACTCAGTCGTATGCGCCCTTGCTCCTGCAGCCGTATGTCCACCTACCGCATAAGGCTGCTTTCCGCTGGCCGCATGAGACCCACTTGACTCCAGC
The DNA here is from genome assembly GCA_029216955.1 of Iris pallida. Classification (NCBI taxonomy): domain Eukaryota; kingdom Viridiplantae; phylum Streptophyta; class Magnoliopsida; order Asparagales; family Iridaceae; genus Iris; species Iris pallida. The sequence goes on along the minus strand of JANAVB010001000.1, from coordinate 4,134,160 downwards.
CGCATAGACCTGATTGGTCGGCCAGCCGTATGGACCTACACCTCCATCTGCCGCATGGAACTTGCTCGACCCCTGCCGCATAATACTCTGCACTCTGGAGCCGCATGGACCTGCTTGCCGCATAAGGCTCAACTTCTTGAGCCGCATGCTGCCCCGCTTGCTCTAGCCGTATGCGCCTGACCCTATTCAGCCGCATGGGCTGTTCCCACCCTCAGCCGCACGAGCTGCTCCCGCATGGATTCTCTCCTTGGCCGCATGTGCCTGAGCCGCATGGCCCCTGTACCTTGCTTTAATGATTATTTATTATTATTACTTGATTATTACTGTTAATTTTTGTCATGTAACCTCAGATCGACTTTGGATCTTCTGATTGAATGCTTGCACTATGATGCCTTGCACATGTACCTGAACACGAAAGTGACCCGTCGTGGTGCACTCCTGACAAGTAAACATGACATGACCTGACAGTGGCCCGTCGTGGCGCACTCCTGACAAGAATACTGGACATGATAACCCGGCATGATATATCTTGATAAGTCGTTGCGACGGCTACCTGACATGACATGACCTGTATAGATAACCTGGACACCGTGGACGATTGTGCTTGTACAAATAATCCAGTCATGTCTTGCATCATGTCTAGGAGGGGACTCCTGAGTACCACGGTCAGGAGTACCTACTGAAATGGACTAAGGCTAATAACTAGATTAATACATTAGTCATAAAGAGGTCTCCCAGCTACAGGCAATCCCGTTACCTGGGCGCGTCTTGGGATCTGTAGCCTGCCGTCGAGTAGGGCACATTTCTAGCACACTATCATTGTGTTGCACCCTTCAACCTACTGAAGGGTACATTCGTTTCCTGGACAATGTACCCACCTGAATTCAACTCTAATCTTTCAACCCGGGTAACCTGGATGGTCTGCAGGACTTGTGGCTGTGGATGATTCTCACTGCATCTTGCTAGTAACTGGGCATGTGATAACCCTAGTTAGTTAAAGTATCAAGCCGTAATTCTTGCTTGGCCGTGAAATGATTGGATGGAGTCTAACATGTCTAGTCTTGTCTTGATTCTGTTCCAGATTACTGCATGACCAGAATGCTTGTATTTATTTTACCGATAAATGGTGAGAATTCCAAGTTCTGTTCAGACGAAGGGTTACAACCCCGGTCCTTGTTTGGTTTACGGGTTGTAACATGGTCATCTGAATAGTTTCATAGTTATCTCGTCGTATATCATCCTGATGTATTTTCTTTATTTCCAGTTCTTACTTTTATTTATACTATTGTGCTAATTGCTGGTTTTAGTTCCTAAGTGAAGCTTCTTTTGTGGCACTTGCTCTTTCTGGGATTTGACCCAGCTGGTTTATGGTCAGATTTCGGAGCAGCTCCAGAGGATCTACCGCTTTTCCAGCCCGATGGTGAACACCAGACGTAACCAGGGCAACGAGTGGGTTATTTTTGTCTCTCCCACTCTATTGTAAAAATATTCTTTTGAGACGTTTAGCCGACGAGCACCTGTTTAGCTCGATTGCACTTACTTATTGTCTGCCTACGGGCTGTAACATGATTGACATATCCTAGGGTTGATCATGTATGACTAAACTCTTGCTAGTCCTAACATTTTGTAACGACTAGCTTCATGATCAGCTGAATATGTAATATTTGGGATGCATTATTATTGTATATTTAATGATCATACATCTTGTGACCTTTACTTACTTGTTCGTGATTGAGACACTAGGCTTGTTCATGACCTTAAGAGACTGTTGGCTTGTAATTAAACCCTTATGTATCTAGACAGCCGTGACCGTATAGCGAGATGGAATCCATTTCATATACGTAGCTGGCTATGTCTGCCCCCGCTCTCCAGTATTCTGGTTCTGGGGCGTGACAGCTCGAGAACATGGCTTCGAGTATCTTTTTATTACCTCCACTCAGTACGACCAAAAGCGTATCATGGAGAAGTTGAAAAGTCTTTCAAGTGGTTTGTATCTCACTACGATACAACACATCGAGAGTAATCTCATCATTCGCCGAGCGCCAGTTGATGAGAGCATTTTTATGCTATGGCATGACCGGCTGGGTCATCCGGGCAAAATACGATGCTTCGCACTATGAATGCATCGCATGGGCATCCTCTTGGAGGAAAGAATTTCGTTATAAATCCGAAAATCCTTTGCCAAGCTTGCTCGATTGGGAAGACAAATCTCAAGCCGCTCCATGTGAAACCTACAAGATTGGTTTCTCAATTCCTTGAAAGAATTCATGGAGATATTTGTGGACCAATCCAACCAACATGCGGACCATTTAAATACTTCATGGTTTTGGTTGACGCATCGACTAGATGGTCACACGTAGTGTTGTTGTCCACCCGAAACCCAGCGTTTCCTAAACTCCTCGCCCAGATCATTAAGTTAAGGGCTCACCATCCGGATTATCCGATAAAGTCTATTAGACTTGATAATGCCGCGGAGTTTACATCGAAGACTTTCGATGACTATTGTATGACTTTGGGAATAAATCTTGAACATCCTGTTGCATATGTTCATACCCAAAATGGCCTAGCAGAAGCTTTTATAAAGCGACTGCAAGTGATAGCGCGGACCTTGGTTATGCGCACCAAACTCCCACTATCTGCATGGGGCTATACAATTTTGCACGCTGCAAATTTGGTCCGTCTGAGGCCCATGGCCACTCAACAACTTTCCGCGTACCAGCTGGTTACTGGATGTGAGCCTGACATCTCACATTTACGCGTGTTTGGGTGCCTAGTCAATGTTCCAATTGAGCCGATAAGGCGTTCAAAATTTGGACCTCAGAAGCGACGGGGAATATATGTCGGTTATAACTTCCCGTCCATCATTCGCTATTTAGAGCCCTTGACAGGCAATCTTTTTACCGCGAGACACGCGGATTGTGACTTTGATGAGACAATCTTTCCGTCGTTAGGGGGAGAAATGCACGCTAACGTTGATGAGAAACGACGTGAATTAGCGTGACATGTGTGTTTGCAAAAACAAAAGTATAAAACTTTATTGATACAAACTGTAATAAAGATTACAAGAATTCTGGGAAAATTACAACTATAGGAATCCAATCTTGATGACGATTGCTTTATCCCTTAGACGATGTGAACTGTGAAGACGAAGCTTTTGAAGTTGAAAACAACTCTGGAAACTGAAGGCAAAAGCCTCTGAAGTTGAAGACAAAAGTCTCGGAAGAATGCAGCAGCACTTTGGCAAGAACTCCTGAACTCTCTGATTTCTGTTCTCTGATCTTGATCCCCTTGAAATGAAGACTTGAAACTCTATTTATAGAGTTCTGAAAATAACTAACTTTCAGTTATTTTGGACTGCGCAAGCTGATTTGCGCAGCAACTGGTTTGCGCAGCACTGGATTGCGCAAGCAGTTATTGGATCGTGGGCCAACTATCTGGGACACATGGCATCATTTGATTGAAATGCGCATGATCGTGCATAGACAGTTGCCACGTAATGAGCAATTGATGGCATGAATGCCACATGTAATTGGTCAGTTATATTGGTAGAATATGCAAAATGAACTGTGCAGAAATGGTTTGCGCAAACACGGATTGCGCATGAGTGGTTTGCGCAAACACGGATTGTGCTGCCACCTGTCAGTCGCCCTCGAGCACTGTGCGGCTTCAAAAACGAACAGCCTCCTCGTTATTCGTGTTGTCAGCTGTCAGGAAGATCTGATTTGATTCAGTCAATGATGACTTCTGCCACGTCAGCCTGCGCAGTTGGGAACATGCGCAAACCAGCCTGCGCAAAGTGATGTCTGCACAATCTGTTGTCTGTGCAACTCATCAAAATGATGAATATCTTAAATTTTTGACTTTGTTGATTGATGCAACTTGATTTTTTAGGACCTACAAGACCCCCTTCAAAGTTTTCGAAAGTTGATTGTATTCAAAATTTCGAAATACTTTGAATTTTTTGAATGTTGAATCATTTTGCGCAATATGATGACCTGTCTGCGCAAAGCGAATAGACCACAAGTTTGGGCGCAATCCGAGGCGGCCGTTTCATTTTTTAAAAACTATAAATAATCCTCCTCATACTTCAAAGTATTCTTTACTTGCTGTCTTCGTGCAATTGAGAGAGAATTTCTGAACTCTTTCTTCCTTTCTTCTTCGACGATTTGTCATGGCTCCACGACGATCAAATGCTGCCGCTACTGCCGCCGCGAAGGAAAAAGCTCCGGCCGAGTCTTCTGACAGGGTTGCACGGCGAGCTTCCCGACACGAATCCGCACATCCTGCTCTGAGAGTTAGTTGAACCGATCGAAAACCCCTTCTTAGGGTGATTCGACTCCCTTGAAACTCATCTCTTTTTAGAGATAAGTTCATATTGCGCCACCCTTTTTAGGGTTTCGGTTGCATGAACTATCAGTTCTTCATTTTTATGAAGGCTGCATTCTTACGAAATTTGTTGATTTGTGCTGACAGGAAGTCAGCGCAAACGATTAAGTTGCGCAGATATCAGCGCAAACCATTGCTTTACGCAACTTTTATGTTGCGCAAACTGATGTTGCGCAAGTCATGTCAGCGCAATCTGAGATTGCGCAAATCATGTCAGCGCAGTCTAATGTTGCGCAAATCATATCAGCACAGTCTGAGGTTGCGCAAATCATGTTTTATGTTTAAAAACAAAAACTTTGTCTTGGACTAATTTTTATCTGTTTGTTGATGCAGTTGAAGTCAATGAAGATCCAGATTACGAACATTTTGTGGGAACCCTCACAGAGTCTGAATACAAAGAGGATCTATCTCATGTCCATTACCCTCAATATGATCTGCCGGCCTCCCGTCAGGCTATATTGATTTCACAGGACAATGAAACTTTGATGTGTTTGATGAACGGACAGCCTTTAGAATCAGCTGATGCTGTAATTCACAAGAAACCTTTATTCCTATTCGGTGATGCCTTTGAGAGAGCCTCTCAGCCCAGGCCAAGGATGGAAGATAGAGTAGTTCACCAGCAAGATAGATCCTTTTTTATACCCGACATTGCTCGATGCCTTCCTTTGTCACGGTACGCTCATGCGAGCTACCCAATGAAGATGGAATGGAATATCACTCTATTTCAGGATGCTCGGGCAGGAAAAATCTTCGTAAAGAAGGGGCCACATCATAAGGACATGTTTTATAGTTCTTCTGACAGATATAGTGTCCTACTGAGAGGCTTAAGACCTGGCTGCATTCCACCAGAGAACTCCTCCATGCTAATGCCTGTTAGGACACCAATATTCGCAAATGAATTTGCGAAGGTTGAAGGAAAATATCCGGAGCAAGATATAAGAATGACTGGACTGGTGAATCCAGACTACAAGCCATGGAGTTATATCGCGAATTGGGTTCTGGGAAAATTCTAAGACAGACTCCAACAAATCAACCTGTATGAAGCAGTGCATGCGACTGTATATGGATTTGCTCCCAATCCTCATATGTTCTTAGCCTTAGCTGAGAGATACAACTACAGGACTGGAACTTTCATGACCCCAGGGGGAGAGATGGGCTTTGCGCTCCACGAGATGAAGTATATCTCGTTCTTGCCCATGGCAGATGCTCCGTATGAGGAGTATGTACCAACAAATGATGAGTTGAACAAGCTCAGAAAAGAGAATCTAGAGATGGTGACAGTGTTCGAAGAACTATTGTGCCATTACAAGATCTGCTCTTTATTTTACAAGAGTGCCACTGCCAATACTTGTTATTCTTCAAAGTGGCTACCATATCTGTTTCTTAATCATATAGAGGAGAAGAAAACCAAGGAGAACGATAAATGTTACCCAACCTTCTTTAAACCTTTGAGCCATACAGAGGTCAGAAAATTAATGGAACAGAGTGGTCACTTTGATAAAGAAGTGAACGATGACCATGAATATCCTCCTTTGAAGAGAGGAGATAATTTGGAAAGTTACTTGAGAATGGGCTATAGGCCCATGTCAGAAGAAGCACAATTGGCGGGATTCTTGACATACTGGCTGCGAAGGTTCGTGGTTCCCGGATCCAGTGCAGTGGATCGTTTTCACCGTGGCGTCTTGTTTGCAGCTGTTAAATTGGTCTTTGGCTATAAAATGGACTTACTATCAGCAATGACCTGTAAGCTGAACGCCAGTCTCCGTTTATATGTTGACTTGATGTTGAAAGCAAAAGGAGAGAGAGAATTCCCTCGCTTAAAACTGCCATATACATATTTGTTTGGATGGTTGCTTCTTCACTATCCAACTCTAATGGATCCTGGCATGGGACCAGTTGACGGCAGTTTTCTTCGAAGGTATTCCGATGGAAAATGGAAATATACTTCCTTATCTGAATGTAGATTTATGTTGAATCTGAACAGAGGCTGGAACTTCTGCTGTGCTCCTTTCCCTGCTGGGTATGATCAGATGCCCACGAATATGGTGGATTCGAAACTGCAGCCTCTAACTCGTGTCGCTTTTGAATGGTTGAAGACAATTCGACCATCTCATTTGGTCTACCGATTCGAAGAAGAGTGCTACTTAGAACCATACCTCCCAAGCCGTTTTGCTAGACAATTTGGGTATGATCAGTTCCACGTAGGGAACGCAATTACCTGCCTCCAAGGCAAGGGTTATCTGATAGACGGAGCTAGGGCTTGGGCTTATTACAATGCCCGTGATACAAAAGCCACTTTCTCCATACCAGCAAGGACTACTCCTCAGGGTCCTCGAATGCTTTTTACATACTCCGTATTTTACACATCAGCGAATACTTTTGCCGAGAATTTCTATCTCACAGATAGTTTCGCCACTGCAACAAGATTGAGAAGAGGAAGAATTGCTCCATCAATCCCTATAAATGAGGAGACGCAGGAACCGGCAGATGCACCTCTGGAGACTACAAGAGATATTATATTCTCCCAAGAAGTGAATGCACCACTTCGTATTTCACTGAAGGTGGGTAAATCTCCCGTGAAGAAGAGAAGAAGAGAGGAGCCTCCTGCTCCTGTGGCGAAGAAGAAATTGATTCTTGATGTTTCTTCTGAAAAGGTGACTACCAGATCTCAATTCCGGCAATTGGCCGAGACTCATCAAGAAATTGCCAGTACACCAACTTCCGTGCAAAAGCGAACAGAACCAAAAAATGTAGAGAGTCCTGTTAGGCCTCTACACAGAAAGAAAAGAGTAGTTACCAGAAGAGTCTTGGAAGAGTCATCTTCTATACAACTCCTGACTTCAGTAGATGCTGCTGCAGGACTTTTAATGGCATCTCCCACACCTGCTTCTGAATCAGGAAGCAAAACTCTCGAAGAGAATGAACAGAGGGGAGATTTTGCCCCAAGAATTGAAGAGCCTAGAGAACATATTTTAGAGGAAGAACAAGGTGTTGTACAACCTCATTCTCCTATTACAGATATTTCTCAACCTCCTCCTACTCCCAGGACTCTTCGTGAGGAAGAAGACCGTGAAATGATTGCAGCTCTGGAGGACTGCAGTTATAGCTTGCAGGAAGATCAGGCTGCGACTAGCAGTGGAAATGCAGCAGTAGAAGAAGAAGAAGAAGAAGAAGAAGTCGAGGACGGTTCTTCATCCGAAAATGTTGATGAGTATTTACAAGATCCTGAAAAACAAACTGAAGAACATAGATCTCTTGATACTGCCAATGATATTTCAAATCCTAAAAAGGATATTGAAGTGGAGGCACCTGCAGAAAAGGCTGTCGATGTTGAGATAGAAACATCTCCTGAAGAAGTAGCCGACGAAGGTGTGCTAAAAGAAAATCCCGCCACCGACCCTCAAGGTATAAAACGAGATTTAACAATCTTTTCTTATTTTACAATGAACCGATAACTAATATCTTCATTTGCAGATCTTGGGACTTTGCCAATACCTCCAACGGACCTGATTATGGTGCCTATACCAACGGTGGTTATTAGCAGTAGTCATCATTTATCTTGTGGTTCTGAGGCGGGCAGCAGTCAGGCTGTTGCAGCTGAGGCTACTTCTGTTCAACAGTATTCCATTCCAGTAAGGAATGAACTCGTTGTTAAACCAAACCAAGGTAACATTGCTCTTAATTTGATCTTTTTGTTCATCAATAATCAATTAGTAAAATAATAATTTTACTTTTGCAGAAGATCAAACAGGAGGAGCAACCAGCTCTACTCTGGCTCCCTTATTTAAAGAGCCTATTGTCCAACCTCAAAGAATCGAACAACCTGTTACCCCGTCTTCATCGGGAGTAGCAGCGACTCCTGGAACTTTAGCCATCAATCAGCAGGTTATCCAGTCATTTACTAAATGCTTCTTTGAATCACTGAGATCCCTTGTCCAAAAAATGATAGAGAAAGAAGGAGCTGACTTCATCATGGTTAGGAAGCCCACTTCTTTCTTGATAAGAGCCATAAGAGACCAAGGAGACGAAGCTCAGGCCACTCTCCTTGAACATATACTGGATGAACTAGAAGTCTCCATCAAGAAGTATAAAGAACTCAAGAAGAAAGATGTAGACTCTTTAGTACAAGCTGAATTTGAGCGGTTAGCTCAAGCTGCTGATATGGAAAGGTTAACTCTTCAAAATCTGTTAGAAGCTCATTCAGCAAAATCAGCTGAATATAATTCTAAAATAGAATCAATTACTCTAGTGGCTGAAAGCAAAGGACGGCGACTTGCTGAGCTGAAGGCTGAAATTACTCGCCTTCAATAAGAGTTTGAAGAAGAAACTGTTAATCACCAACTGGTGATTGAACAATTTAATGCATTGATTGAGGAAAGGAATGAGTATGAGACAACTCATGGTGAAGAGATCACCCGCAGGACAGTAGATATGCCCATTTTTGATGAAGACAGCGGGATGGAGGAGGCAAGAAAGATAGTAGCGTCAACACACGAAGAAGAGCTGCAGACATTGAAGCAGCAAATTGACAATCTGATTGTCCCTCCTTCTTGATTTTGTATTTGGGTTTTGTTGCTGTAGCTGCATTTTTGTAATGTCTCATTTTTTGATATAAAGGATATTTTGTTGTGGCTCCATTATTTATTGTATATCTTATTCAGATATAAATAATAGATAGATATTTATTGACAACTTAATCGAAAACGATAAGTTGCTGATGTAGAAGATGAACGATGATGAATCGTCAATGTATATGAAAATGAGTGAACGGGAATACCGTCAAGTAACGATGAAAGAACGGGTAAATCGTCAAATGATGTTGAAATGAACGAATTAACCGTCAAATGATAATAAATGAACGGGTTAACCGTCACAATAGATGAACGGATGAACCGTCAGATATTAACGAACGGACGAACCGTCGGATGAGTGTAAATAAATGAACGGATGAACCGTCAGGTGTTTAATGAACAGACGAACCATCGGATGAATGATATAAATGAACGGATGAACCGTCAGGTATTAATGAACGGATGAACCATCGGATGAATGTGATAAATGAACGGATGAACCGTCAGGTATTAATGAACGGATGAACCGTCGGATGAATATAATGCTTCATTAATTGAAGAACTTCTGTCTATAAATATAGCAGAAATCTGATAGGAACGAACACTTCTATTCTGCAACATAAAAATGTTTTCCGGAGAAGCATCTAAGAAGGTTGAGACTGTCTCGAAGGTTCAGAAGGGTATTGAAGAACGCCCTGCCGATCCAATTCAGCCGAAGGAGGCAGAAGCAGGCGAAGGTTCGTTTGCACCCCAACCACCGCGGGACATTTTGGACTTCCTGCTCGAACCAGGAAAGACTAAAGAAGAAGAAGCAATGAGGATGGCCGCCTGCAAGTTTCTTGTAGGATCCAGCAAGGAGGTTCTCGGCTCTTTTGCTGACCGCATTTTTGAGAAGGATGGCAGTAGCCCTCGTCCCAATGTAGAAAAAGATGATAGTGACCTTTAATATGTACTATCATATAATAAAATTTAAATTTTATTCATGAACTTGATTCTGCCTGATAATTTACATTTATACATAATACTTCTTTAAGAATTTGCCATTGATAGGCATCATAGCAACTCGACCATCAAGTTCTGAAAGTTGATAAGCTCCGTTTGAGAAGACTTTGCTCACAACATAGGGACCTTCCCATTTCGCATCGAATTTTCCTTTGCTCATATGAGTCATAGTCATAGGACGTCTGACCGTTAGAACAAGTTCTCCTTGCTGAAAGGCTCTGACCTTCACTTTACGATTAAATGTCTTTGAGATGCGGGCTTGGTATAACTCAATATGCTGTTGAGCCATTAACCGCTTTTCATCCAATGCTTCCAACTCTTGAAGTCGAAGAAGGTCATTATTTTTTGTGGTAAGCTCATTGGCAATAGCAATCCTTAAAGAAGGAATTTGTAACTCCAAAGGAAGGACAGCTTCACAGCCATACACCAAAGAGAAAGGTGTAAAGCCTGTGGGATTGCGGACTGTAGTTCGATAGGCCCAAAGACATTCGCCAAGTTTCTCGCTCCAATTCCGTTTGTTAGTGGATACAAACTTCTTAAGGAGCTTAATAATGGTTTTGTTAAAGGCTTCAGCTAAACCATTAGCGGCAGGATTGTACGCCGTCGAAGCAACATTGTTAATCCGATGATCATCGCAGAATCTAGTGAACTTCTGACTAATGAATTGAGGTCCATTGTCATGAATGATTCTGCGAGATACACCGAATCTATAGATGACATGGTGTTTAACGAAATTGATGACACTGCTAGTCTTGACTTCAGCCAGAGGTATAGCTTCGGCCCACTTGGAGAAGTAATCGGTTATCGCCAATATGAACCGATGTCCTCTAGAAGAAGGAGGATTAATAGGACCTATGATGTCCATACCCCAAGCTTCAAAAGGCCATGAAGCAGCAGTCGGGTGTAAGAATTCCGAGGGTTGGTGAATGAAGTCTGCATGGATTTGACAAGCACGACATTTCCTTGCATATTCAATGGCATCTGATACCATAGAGGGCCAATAATAACCCATACGTCTAATGCGATCCTGTAATTTAGGACCAGGTTGATGTGCTCCACAGACGCCATCATGAGCTTCACGCAACACTTGTTTGGCTTCATCACCAGCTAAACAGCGTAGAAGAAGACCATCATAAGTTCGCCGATAGAGTGCTTTGGTGGTTTGATTGTAATAAAATCGTAGAGATCAACGTCGAACGCTTGTAGCCTCCTTAGGATCTTCAGGGAGTATGTCATGTAATACGAAATCGATAAAAGGAGTTCTCCAATCGTCATCAATAACTTCGACTTCAGCAAGATTGCTAAATTCAATATTACGATTGTTCTCAATACAGAACAGTTCTCGGTTAGAAATAACCACCACCTGATGCCTTTTGACAGGGATGGCTAAGACAGCTGCAAGATTGGCCAAAGCATCGGCTTCAGTATTGCAAGCTCGTCGAACATAGTCAATGAAGAAGGCTTTGAATGATGTAGCTATATTGATTGCCGCTTCATGATAAGGCACCAGGTCTTGATGACGGACTTCATAGGTTCCTCTAACCTGGTTCACAACCAGTTTAGAATCACCATAGACTTCCAGATATTCAACATTCAGTTGTTTAGCTAGCTGAAGGCCGACAAGTAAGGCATTGTACTCTGCCACATTGTTGGAGCAAGGTTCATCTAAAGAGTAGGCTCTTTGGATAGTTAATCCGTCTGGAGAAACGAGAACAACTCCAACACCTGCCACTATAGCACCATTTGGTCCAATTCTTGATGCACCATCAAAGAATAAACGCCAGGTCGGAAACTCTTCGGAGATCATGTTGACTTCTAACGTCTCGTCAGGAATTTCGTCATAGAGTTTAGATGTTTCAGGCACAGGATAAAATGCTAAGAAGTCCGCCAGCGCTTGACCTTTGACAGACTTTTGTGGAACATACACCATGTCATATTGAGCTAGCAGGATTGCCCATGTAGCCAACCGAGAATTAAGTGTACTTGGTTTCTTCATGAGTACCCGGAGAGGGTTAACTCGAGATATAACATGAATAGTTTGACCAATGATATAATGCCTCGTCTTTTGCACAGCAAACATGAGAGCCAAGCATTCTTTCTCGACAGGACTATAACGGTGTTCAGCACCAATCATAGTTCGGCTAAGATAGTAGATAGCTTGTTCATGGCCTTCTTTGTTCTTTTGGGCAAGTAAGGCACCCAATGAATGGTCCATAGCACGGACATACATCAAGAATGGAATGCCAGAGATAGGTGGCACCAAAACTGGTGGGTTCATAAGATATTGTTTGATATCGTCGAATGCTCGTTGACATTCTTCAGTCCAAACAAAAGATACACCCTTCTTCATTAGTTGAGTGAATGGTCTGCAGCGTCCAGACAAGTTCGAAATGAATCGCCTGATGTACGCAAGTCGGCCTTGGAATCCTCGTAGCTCTTTTAGGTTGCGTGGAGGACGCATCTCTTGGATGGCTTTGATCTTCTCGGGATCCACGTGTATACCCTTAGAGGTAATGACGAAGCCGAGAAATTTGCCACTAGAGACACCCAAGAATGACTTGGTGGGATTCATCTTGAGCTGATGTTGACGCATGAGATTAAATATTGTTCTCAAATCTTGGATGTGATCTTCTTTTAGACGACTTTTAACAGCAATATCGTCCACGTAGCATTCGACTGTTTTACGAAAATGTTCTCTGAAAATGGTACTCATAGCCCGTTGGTAGGTTGCACCCGCATTCTTGAGACCAAATGGCATCACTGTATAACAATAAACTCCTCGAGGAGTGCGGAAAGATGTATGCTTTTCATCTTCAGGATGCATTTTAATCTGATTATACCCGGAAAATCCATCCATAAAAGATATCCTTTCGAACCCACAAGTATTGTCAATCATGACGTCTGTGATAGGAAGAGGAAATTCATCTTTTGGACATGCTTCATTGAGATCTCGGAAGTCGATGCAGACTCGAACTTTGCCGGTTTTTTTCAGGACTGGGACGACATTGGCTACCCAATCAGGATGCTGCTCTTCTCGAATAAAGCCACAAGCGATGAGCTTCTTGACTTCATCATCAATTGCGTCCATTATTTCAGGCTTAAATCGCCTTTGTTGCTGTTTGATTGGTTTAGCATTAGGAAGAATGTTCAGTTTGTGAGTAGCAATCTTAGGATCTAAACCTGGCATGTCTTCATAACTCCAGACAAAGACGTCGATGTATTCTTTAATAAGAAGAATCAACTCTTGTTTGTCTGCTTCTGGAAGATTTTTGCTAATAAAGATTGGCCGAGGTGAATCTCTTTCTCCTACATCAATTTAAAGTAGTTGATCTTCAGTAGGAGGTTCACGTTGTTCAAATCGAAGTACCCATTGGTTATCCATATGTTGAGCCCAATGATCTGTTTCCGGACTTTCTTCAACATCTTCATCACAGCCTTCTGGTAGTTCAACAGAAACCATGTTAGAAGATACAATTATACGATGGACTTCACCGATGCTGGTATCGGAATCCCATGATCTGGAATCAGAAGAGTTAGAACGTTCTTCACTATCTGACTCAGAAGCTGCTGGGGATAACAGTGGAGGAGAAGTATATCCGAGACCTTTCTTGGTCCTGTCATAATACATTTGTGATTTTTCGTTTGGAACTGTTGTACGAATGGGAGTTCGTCTACCTTTACCATAGTTAAGGCCGCTCTTGAAGTCGTAACCCATCTTTCGGAGGATGTCTTTTGATTGTTGACTATAACGATGGAACTGGAGACGTCCCGTATCGTTAACTTTGCTATCATCCGTATAGTTAATCTTTGTTTCTGGTCTTTTATATAAAAATGCTGAACTTTCACCTTTCTTTAAAGAAGGATGAATACGGTAAGAATCATCTGGATCTTCAAGCGAGACTTCTGTCTGAAGAGATTGTACGACTCCCAGTGTAATTAATTGGAAGCTATCTAACATATCCAAATAACTTTTAGTATAATAAATAACATCAATATACTGGAAAGTAGGTGCTTTTTCATTGATTTGTACATCAGTATTTACAACAGGACCTTTAACCTTAGCAGATTTGGTCAAATTGATTACAAGAGGGGGAGAAGAAGAACGTGGAGGAGGCTTGTTACGACGGAGGTCGATAACAAGTGGCTCAGAAGATGTGAGCTCCATTTTTTCCTTGTTGCGATTTAGATCAACAATAAGTGGCTCAGAAGGAATGAGCTGCTTTTTGTCTTTGTTACGACGTAAGTCGATAACAAGTGGCTCAGAAGAGGTGAGCTCCCTTTGATTTTCATCAGCATCAACTGATTTCTTTTGAACTGGTAAGTGAATAACCAGTGGCTTGGAAGATTGAGGATGAGAAACTCGCCCCTTAACAGGTATGATAAGAGTGTCTTGAGGTACTGCTTTTTGATCTTCTTCAGTATCCATAGCCAATACTACCTTCATAAATTCATCCTTGTACATACGAGCATCGTTGCAATAAGCTTCAACACCCTTGAAAGGATAAAGGTCCGCAACTTCTTTATGAACTTGTCCTTTGTCATCAACGTATTTAAAGCATTGATGAAGAGTTGATGGAACGACATTGTGTTCATGGAGGAATGGCCTTCCCAGGAGAGCATTATAAGAACAACCATGATTTTCAATAATATAAAAGGTCACCTTTGTGCGAAGATTGCCTATTTGGAGTTTTAGACGGACCTTGCCCAAAGGTTCACTCTTTCCTTGATTAAATCCCAGAATAGTAGTGATCGTGGTTGAAAGACTATGCACTGGTATCTTCAATGCATCTAGCATTGTCTTTGGCATAATACTAAGTGCAGACCCTGGATCTATCAGGATACGATCAACCTTCATTGAATCTATATATCATGTATAATAAAGAGGACGATCATGTCTATTATCTTCCATTAGCATATCATCCTGAGTGAAGGTAATATTTGGGATCAGTTCCAAGACACTATGACTGTGATGACAAGAGACTGATTCTGATTCTGGCTTCTTGAGAAGAGTTAAGCAAGTTTCAGCCTGCATCAGAGCTTCACTTAGAGTTTCTCGTGTCTCTTTGGAAAGTCGCAAGAGTTCAAAGATTGACAGCCTGGCTGGTGTATTGGCTAATTGAGCCAATATATCAAAGTTGTAAGGCTTCTCAAGCCCAGTAGGAGATGACTTCTTTAGAGGTTTGTCAAATCGAACTTGTTGCTTGCCTTTGTCAGCCGTTGTTGGCTTAGGAGGAATTGATACTACAACTGGTGAAGATGTAGAAGGGACCTCTTCAGCAGATGCGGGTTGTGCCGGAGTAGGTTCGGAAGAAGAAGCATGATCCCTTTGACCTTCAGAATGATCTTTCAAATAAGCTTTTCCTGATCTGGTGCCTAACAGAATCTCTTCGTCAACAATGGGATCAAAAGATACCATGTTGCAGATTTTGGTTTTGCCCTTAGAACGAGTTTTCTTCTTGGAAGATATCTCAAATTCTGGAGCAAGATCAGGATGGATCCACATAATTTCACCATTGTCAAGAGACAAGGGAATAAGACCTTCATTGGATGGAAGCGGGAGATTCTCAATCTCAAGGGTTGCTTTAGGAATCGGAATGACACCATGCTGTATTATCTGCGGAGGGAAATCTCCAAATTGGACTGAAACCATATTTGTCGTAACAGTCTTCTCATCTTGTTGCAAAGTGACTACACCTGCATTGACAAGCTCTTGAATCTTACCTTTGAGCACATAGCATGCTCGAGTAGGATGTCCAATGAATCGGTGATAGACACAATACTTGGGATGATCAGTTTTATTGACTTCATCAGGTTTCTTTGGATCAGGGAGTTGAATTTTATTGCTTTTGAGTAAACACTCAAAGATACTTGCAGTGTCATTTTCGTCAAAGGAATATTCCACCTTTGGACGAGGTTTCCTCGGTGGAGGTGTAGAAGGAGTAGGAGTAGATGTAGGTAGGGCTACATTGACAGCCAAAGATTCTTTATTTTTGTTCAAGTTAATGTTCAAAGTCTCTTTCGCTTTGCGATTGTTCTGGCGATTGCCACCACCTGAATTCTGATGCTCATCGCGATCAGGGTTAGACATTTGTACCCCCAATTGTTTGAACTTGTCGGCACTTACTTCAGCAGCTTTGGCGTTGACGATGAATGAGGGCCAATCTTGGAATTGGGTTGATCCCGTCCACATACTGATAATAGGCAAATGATTTGCCTTACAAGTATCAATAGTGACAGCAGCTGGAGTCCCTGGAGGTATTTTCAAAGCTTCACGGCGGAACCGTTCAATAAAGCTCTCAGCAGTTTTATTATATTTTTGTTTGATTTTGTTGAGAGCTGACATAGTCATATCATTAAATCCTTCATAGAACCGTTCCAGAAAGATTTGTTTAAGACCTGAAAAGGATGTGATGCAACCATCGGGCAAACTTCTGTACCAGTCGTATGCTACGCCGGCTAAACAACCGACGAACACTCTGGTAAGAAGAGCGTCATTTGGCTGAAGTTGAACAGTCATTAGCTCAAAATGATTGATGAATTGACTCGGAGAAGTACTGTCATCGAACAGAGAGATTGTAGAGATTTTATACTTTGGGGGAAACGGGATGTCCTTCCATTCAACCGGATAGGGCTGTTTAATCCCCAACCTTTGTAGATTGTCTTTCTCTTTAAATGCCTCAAATTGGGTTCGTAAGAGTTTGACAGCTTCATTGGCGTCTTCTGATGAAGAAGAAGGAGCAGGTTGAGTTGTAGTGGTAGGAGGAGGAACAGCGTTGTAAGCACTACCCCCAGCTCCTGAATGACTAGGCGTAGTTTGTACTTGCACTTGTACATGAGGTATTTGAGGAGGCACTACCCCCAGCCCAGTATTGGCAGGTATTGAAGACGCTATGATCTCTGGACTAGTAATAGGTGCAGTTGGTGGTGTAACATGCTGTGCTACAATGATGGAATACATACTAGCAACCATCTCAGCCATAGTTTTTAATTTGTCTTCGAGTACAGCAATTCGTTGTTCCTGATTTGCGGAGGTTGAAGCATCTGGATCATCGGTGACAACATAAGCCGTCACTTCTCTCGGCACAGTGGAAGATACTGTTTGTTCAGAACTTTCACTGTATGCATCATAATCAGAAAACGAATCCTCCTGACTGGGAAACAGGGAGATGACTTGAAGGATTTTGAGGAAGATTTCTTTGACCGATTGTATCTCGGCTTCGGGAACGGGTATGTTGAAATACTCCTTCAGAAGATTCTTGAAGTAATTCCAAATACCGTTGGCTTGGCTTACGGAGTCTACCATGCTTAGAGCATCTTTTACCCCCAGTGTCTCGGGAAGTCATGTTAACAGAAGCATACAAAACTTCGTCTTCTTCTGACATAGGTTCAGATTTAGCAAAAGTTAAACGATCGAAGACAGATCGTTTTGTCGTTTGACAACAGCATTGGATGATGACTTTATGATTACAGTGATGATCAGATGGTTGAGATGGAGATATTAAGACATTATCCTGTTTTTGTCTTAGATGTTCTCGAAGATCTACAACAGGACGAGGAAAGTTCCGAGGGATCTGTTCTTTGATAACATTTGGAACATGATTCCGATTCTTCAAATGTTTAGTCCCTTGAGTATACAGGGAAGTACTCACTTCATTGGCATAAGTGTCGGGATTTCTGACTTTGGAGATTTGTTTCTGATGATGTTTAACCTTTGGCATTGGCTGTTTGCGTTTTACCGAAGTGGGTCGATTAAGATAAGTTTTGAGGTCAGCAAATTCACCCCCAGGAGTTTTTGTTTGAGACACTAACAGTTTTCTCTGTCTGGAACGACAAATTTGGAGAGTCGGGAGGTCCTGGAATTCTGCTATCGGAGTAGGCAGAATACCTCTTTGATTAGTACAAGTACTCTTGTTATAAAGGAAAGAAGAATCCTTGTTTGCCAGAGTTCTTGAATTGATTGGAGCCGAGACACATTGAGATGGATCTTCTTCAGTAAAGTCTGAAGAAGACTGAGAAAAGCCTAAAGGGCCTTTTCCTTTGTTTTGAGATGAAGGGTTAGCTAAAGAGCGTTTCCCTCTGTTATCTTCCAAGTCATGAGACAAGGAAGTTTGAGAAAAGACCAATGGACTTTTTCCTTTGCTTTGAAGAGAAGGAGGAATAGTCAAAGGACTACCCTCAGTGGATTGCACAGGGGCAATAGGGTGTTTGGGAAGAGGAGTAGAATCTCTTCTTTTATTGTGAGAAGAAGGAAATTTAGCTAAAAGGCTGTTTTTCTTGGATTGCGCAGACTTGGTTTGCGCATGGGTGGAAGGTGCACTAGTCATTTGTGCATTAGAAGCTTTGGTAGGAAGTGCATCAGGAGTTCTTGTCTTAGAGTGCTTGGGATGCACCTTAGTTACAAGAGTGCTATTTTGCGCAGAAAAAGCCACTGCCAATTGCGCCAGAGTCATAGGAGTCTTCTGTTTTGACAAGGCAGCATATGAAGTAGCCTGTGCAACAGTTGCAACAGTTGCAACAGATTGCGTAGCCTTGACTGCAACAGATTGTGCAGCAGTTGCTGAGACAGACTGTGCAACAGTTGGCACAGCAGTTTGTGCAGCAATTGGTACAGCATCCTTGGTGGCAAAACTGCCAGATTGTGCAAACTTGGAGACCCAAACTGAGCGCACTTTGCTCTTAGCAGAAGTGGCTACAGTACGGGGAGTGGTTTTGGAGTTGAGCATCGCCTCGTAGGCTGTCTGGTTGACCTTAACAACCAGCGTCTTCTGCGTCTTTCCGATAGACGCTACGTCACATTGAGTTGCTACTTCCTCGTCGGAGGAGAAAGTTGTCCCCAGCAGAGTCGCCATTTTGTTTGCAAAAACAAAAGTATAAAACTTTATTGATACAAACTGTAATAAAGATTACAAGAATTTTGGGAAAATTACAACTATAGGAATCCAATCTTGATGACGATTGCTTTATCCCTTAGACGATGTGAACTGTGAAGACGAATCTTTTGAAGTTGAAAACAACTCTGGAAACTGAAGGCAAAAGCCTCTGAAGTTGAAGACAGAAGTCTCGAAAGAATGCAGCAGCACTTTGGCAAGAACTCCTGAACTCTCTGATTTCTGATCTCTGATCTTGATCCCCTTGAAATGAAGACTTGAAACTCTATTTATAGAGTTCTGAAAATAACTAACTTTCAGTTATTTTGGACTGCGCAAGCTGATTTGCGCAGCAACTGGTTTGCGCAGCACTGGATTGCACAAGCAGTTATTGGATCGTGGGCCAACTATCTGGGACACATGGCATCATTTGATTGAAATGCGCATGATCGTGCATAGACAGTTGCCACGTAATGAGCAATTGATGGCATGAATGCCACATGTAATTGGTCAGTTATATTGGTAGAATATGCAAAATGAACTGCGCAGAAATGGTTTGCGTAAACACGGATTGCGCATGAGTGGTTTGCGCAAACACGGATTGCGCTGCCACCTGTTAGCCGCCCTCGAGCACTGTGCGGCGTCAAAAACGAACAGCCTCCTCGTTATTCGTATTGTCAGCTGTCAGGAAGATCTGATTTGATTCAGTCAATGATGACTTCTGCCACGTCAGCCTGCGCAGTTGGGAACATGCGCAAACCAGCCTGCGCAAAGTGATGTCTGCGCAATCTGTTATCTGCGCAACTCATCAAAATGATGAATATCTTGAATTTTTGACTTTGTTGATTGATGCAACTTAATTTTTTAGGACCTACAATGTGCCCGCTGTTGCTCATCATGATCCCCCCTCTGCACATAGTGATAAGGAAGTGCAGAGGATTCTAGGTCTGCAAGATATTGCAAATCAAATGCCAGACACATTTAGCGACCTAGCAAAAGTCACGAGATCAATTATACCTGCTGCAAATGTGCCTGTAAGGATAGACATCCCTGAGAGACGCCATGTTCCTATGAAACATGTTGCTCCGGTCGAACCTGCCGAGCAAAGGATGCTGCCATCGGTCGTCCAGTCCGCCGCAATTCCCAAGAAGAAGGGAAGACCGGTTGGTTCCAAAGATGTTCTGCCCCGGAAGCGGAAAAATCTTGTTAAAAGCGTTTTGCCACATGAGATCATTAAGGATCACGGCGATGTATTAGAAGAGCGCATTCCAGATGAAACGCCTATTCCTAATCATGCCGATAACCTCGAAATATCCGTCGAGTATGCTAGGTTAGAGATATTTTGAAGCGAAATAAAACTGTCATCGATGATGTGTTCATATACTCAGTGGCCACTGACATTATGAACAATGATGACATGGAACCTCGTAGTGTTGTCGAGTGTCAACGACGAACGGACTGGTCACAATGAAAACAAGCAATCCAGGCTGAACTAGACTCCTTAGCGAAAAGAAACGTGTTTGGACCTGTTGCTCCAACACCACCCAATGTTAAACCAGTTGGTCACAAATGGGTTTTCCTAAGAAAGCGTAATGAGAGAAATGAGATTGTGTGATACAAGGCTCGCCTTGTGGCGCAAGGCTTCTCACAACGCCCTGAAATTGATTACGAGGAGACGTATTCTCCCGTAATGGACTTTATAACGTTCCGCTACTTAATCAGTTTAGTAGTTTTCGAAAAACTGAATATGCAGCTTATGGATGTGGTCACAGCCTATCTCTACGGGGATCTGGACACAGAGATATACATGAGAGTCCCTGAAGGACTAAAGATGCCTGAATCAAGTAGTTTCCTACCACGGAACGCGTTCTCGATTAGACTGAGGCGTTCGCTATATGGATTGAAACAATCCGGACGAATATGGTATAACCGCCTAAGCGAATACTTGATCGATTTGGGATACATTAATAACGAACTTTGTCCATGCGTGTTCATAAAGAAATCTACTTCAGGATACGCAATCATCGCGGTCTATGTAGATGACATGAATCTCATAGGAACCGAAAAAGACTTGTCAAAAACTGCTGATATCCTGAAGAGAAAATTCAAGATGAAGGATCTTGGGAAGACACTGTTTTGCCTCGGCCTGCAGATCGAGCACCGTAAAGATGGAATTCTTGTCCATCAAGCGAACTACACCCAAAAGGTGTTGAGACGCTTTAGTCATTTTGACGTTAAGCCGTCCGCTACTCCCATGATCGTCTGCTCTTTAGACATTACTAAGGACCCATTTCGTCCAAAGGAGGACGACGAAGAGATATTGAGTCCTGAGTGCTCTTATCTGGGTGCAATAGACGCTTTATTGTACTTGGCCCAATGTACTAGACCGGACATCTCGTTTGCTGTGAATTGTCTAGCTCGACATAGCACCGCGCCAACACGCCGCCATTGGAATGGCATAAAGGACATTTTCCGCTACCTTAAGGGTACTACGGACTTGGGCTTGTTCTATCCCTACGCGGTTTTGAGTGAGTCCAACACTCTTGGCACTCGAAGCAACGCGACAGTTGTTGGCTACGCCGATGCGGGATACTTATCTGATCCGCACAAGGGGCATTCCCAATCTGGTTATGTCTTTACCATTGGGAACACGACGATTTCTTGGAGGTCTCGCAAACAGACCTTAGTGGCTACTTCAACGAACCACTCTGAGCTACTCGCGCTCTATGAGGCGACTAGAAAGTGTGTATGGATTCGAGCTGTTATTGGCCATATTCGAAGTACATGTGATCTTCCATATGACCCAGATAAACCTGTTGTCGTCTATGAGGACAATATCGGCTGTTATTGATCAAGCGAAACATGGTTACATCAAAGGGGATGCTACCAAGCACATACACCCAAGTTGTTCTTTACACATGAACAACAAGCGCTTCAGAAGATTGAAGTGCAACACATTGGATCGGAGAATAACCGTGCAGACTTGTTCACCAAGTCACTGCCAAAACACTCGTTCCAGAAACATGTCAGAGCGATTGGACTTATGAAGCTTTCAGAGCTAGCCTAAGTGAAACATGTTTCCTGCACCCTGTTGTGTGCATGTGAGGGGGAGCGCCCCAACGAGCGCCTCCAAACGCCCTGTTGTGCGTATATCCCGCGCCCTGTCGAGTGCGAGTGAAAAGGGGAGCATCCTGATGTATGCTTTTGTATTCTTTTTCCCTTAGACCAAGTTTTTTTCCATTAGATTTTCCTTGACAAGGTTTTTAACGAGACACAGTTCAAATCCCTTATTCACTAAGGATTATTATAATCAGGGGGAGTATCCAGTTGTATACTTCTAAACCATCGTGTACTCTTTTGTCCTTCGATCAGCGATTTTTTTCACTGGGTTTTCCCTGACAAGGTTTTGACGAGGCACCTTTGCAATGGTTAGTTTACCCCCATCACACTGACCTGTGTGTACTCTTTTGTCCTTCGACCAAAGTTTTTTTTCCACTGGGTTTTCTTTGGCAAGGTTTTGACGAGGCACAAGTAGATGGTCAAACTTGAAGATGTAAGCTACAGACAGACGAAGAAACTTAGAGATGTTTACAAACAGAATTTCTGGAGAGCCAAGGATGAGTGTTGTAACTCATATGGTCCTTCATTTCATCTCCCTGTAACATACAAAAGACCTTTGACCTTTCGTTTCTTCATAACCCCCAACCTCTCTCCCTATATAAAGAGAGGTTGGAATAGCTTGTAAGATGCACTTATGTGGTTGATAATATACAAAAAAAAGTTTCGTCTTTGTGTTTGAACTTTTGGCTTACGACAGCCCCGATGATGATAAATAATTATTATTAGTCGACTATCAACTAACATAAGCAATGATGGAAGTTGAGAAGTGCTCAACTGCTCATGCATGTTCACCTTCTGACTAAGTTATAAAAACTAGATAACGATGAAAATAAATGTGTCTACCGGTTCAACATCAGTAACGTTCAACTGGACCACCAACGTTTCTTTCTTTCTTTCTAGCTGTGGTTTTGAGAAAGAAAGCAGGCTAAGTCTCATAATTGAGGGCATTCCATAAGTATATTTTTGGGTTATTTTATATTAAGATCTCACGTAATAGTAGATATTACAGTTTGTGTCTCAAAATTATCCAACATTAGAATTTGAATTTCGAAATTATTGTTCTTTAGTGTAAGTGAACAATGATTTCGAAATCCAAATTCTAATGTTGGATAATTTTAATATCCAAACTCTAATATCCAGTATTATGTGAGACCATATTACTAAATATTCTTATATTTTTTATACTGGTATAGCTGCACTTTTATTAAAAAAATTATCGTGTCATAGTGGTTGAAAGTAGTGAAAAAGTTCATCAAAACTCAAAAGGTGATTTTAGGATAGGCTAAAATGACATATGACAACTTTTAATTAGAAGGTTGAACATTCTGTGGACAAAACTGGACTCCCATGACCTACTCCTCTAATTGTTAAAATCTCGCATCGACTACGTATAGGGGTGAGTATTCGATTTATTTAGTTCCAACCGAACCGAATAACCGAAAATCGAATTGGACCGAAATCGAATAAGTAAACCGAACCCGAACCGAATTGGTCAATAATCGAACCGAATTAAATCGGTTCGATTTTCGGTTTATTCGATTTTTGGGTTTTTTTTGTATTTTTTGTTAATATATATAATAACTAAATATACCTAGATATATTTATTATATACCTATAGTATATACCTATATATATACACCTATAGTATACCTATAATTAATATATATATATATATATATATATATATATATATATATATATATATATATATATATATATATATATATATATATATATTTCTTATTCGGTTTCGGTTTTGGACCGAAACCGAATATAACCGAAAACCGAATATATATATATATATATATATATATATATATATATATATATATATATGATTATTTACACTAACCATTCCTATGTTTTTGGTTTATAACAAAGGGTACCCCTGATTTTAAAAAATTACACTAACCACCCATCCCTTTAGAAAAATAAAATAAAAATAGGGGCAATTAGTGTTATAATTTTTTATTTTTACCTTAAAGTAGGGATACCCCGTGTAATAAACCAAAAAAGTAGGGGTGGTTAGTGTAAATAGTTTAAAAGTAGAGATACTCTGTGTTATAAATTAAAAACATAGGAGTAGTTAGTGTAAATAACCACATATATATATATATATATATATATATATATATATATATATATATATATATTCGGTTTCGGTCCAAAACCGAAAATCGAATAAGAAATATATATATATATATATATATATATATATATATATATATATATATATATATATATATATATATATATTTCTTATTCGGTTTTCGATTTTGGACCGAAACCGAATATAAACCGAATATATATATATATATATATATATATATATATATATATATATATATATATATATATATATATATATATATATATTTCTTATTCGGTTTTCGGTTTTGGACCGAAACAGAATTGATTTCTTTTAAAACCGAACCGAATCTCTTATTCGGTTCGATTTTCGGTCCAAAATCGAATAATGCTCACCCCTAACTACATAAATAAAGAGATGTGACACAGAACAACAGCTGTATATGCAACAACTAGTCAAATCTTGCTACACGAACGACGGATCCTTTCTCTCCTGCAACCAAAATTTTGTGTATTTTAGAGTTCGACTTGCAACCCTTTCCACGGCGGGTGCTCCGGGTTCACTATGTGGCAATGATAAAAGGTGAACCGGACTACTAATTTGTTAACACTTAGGCATAATACATTATATTACTACATTTTTCTTATTTTCTAGGTTGGTTCTTTTTAATATTTTTGAAAAAAAAAATATATTTTTTTTTCTAATTATATGCAAGTGAATTTCTATATAGTTTTTTTTAATTATATTTTTTTGTATTTTTTATGCCAAATATTATGCTAAATATCAACAAATTAGTTGTCGAGCTCACCATTCATCATTACAACGTGGTGAGTCTGGACCATCCTTCTCCTTTCCACGGCCGTGGTATGAATCGGCTAAGGTTTTGAATTTGGGTGAAGGAAAAATCAAAATCGTAAGTAAAGACCACGATCATGTCTTAAAGTCTTTGTTGAAAAAAATGTTAAAAGAGTTGTACTAAGTTCTGATGAGATCCAAGTGTTCTGATACTGCTTTAAGTCATATCGTGAACTTTCTTTGACAACACAAAAGAAGAAGAAATAAATAAATAGAGTGCTGATTTCGCCTGTATATATAATATATAAATATCTATTGATTGAACCACACAACAGGACACCTACCAAATCATGTCACAACAACCAGCCAGATTGACAGCCAGGTTCATCCTTAGCTACTTGATCCAAGTTTTATGATTGAAAAATGCTAAATTTACTACCAAATTCGTACAATCTTCTTACAACTACTCTCTCCCACTCCTTACACATGGGTCCCATCAGGTCCCACCACCACTCTCATCCTCCTGCTACATGGGCTCCACCCGGTCCCACCATTTCTTCCCCTCCTCCAATCGAAGTCCGACACTAAATTTTGGTTGTAGACATAGCAAAGCTCTTTATGATTCGGGATGTACGTAGGATGCGCAGGGGATTGATTTATCACACATTTTAGTTTTATGTACGTTTTAAGCTGATTGGTCCGGTTCGGTTTCGGGTCCGAGTCCGAGCTGTTGGAGATGGTGGTGCGTGTCGGCTGGGTGGTCGTCGATCTGCGGCCTCTCGGGCTGGATCCACCTGCCGTCGCCGGCCCTGATCATCCCCTTGTTCTCGTCCTGCCTCCAGTGCGGCGGGACGAGGTGGTGGTCCTTGAGGAAGTCGCATGCCTTGTTCACCAGAGCAGGGTCCCTGCCACTGGTAAGCACGAACCTCTCCCCACGCCCATGATACCTGTACTGACAATAATAAATATTATTATTAAATGTGTGCAAGCAGGATCAGTCCTAGTCCAGGACAACTAGAACTAAGAAAGAATATCCATACGGATAAGGAGAGCCCAAAAAAAACCTATAAACCTAATTCGGAGAAACCAACGAGGCAAAAAAATCAAATGGACATGGGTACCCTTTTTTTTACTTGGTTTGGAGTTGTCCTAATATTTTTTTTTCTAGTTTAAGGAGACCTCAAAGTATAAAAAAATAAATTTACATTTTTCATAATTAGATGTGTAAATTGAGGAGAAATTATTTATGAGTCAAGCTCAATGTGCATCTTTTATTTCATCTACTTGATTGTATGCAGAACAATATCTTCAAGCAATCAAGTGGATGAGCACATCGTGAATCGAGGACACATTTTAAATCATTGTCATGGACCTTCAAATGTCATGTAATGGTCCTGTGCGCAAAGAGAACCCTACTGGTGAGCACATGTTCTATGTAATTTCTTTAATCATGAGCCTTGTTAGCAATCACCCGAATAAAACTAGTATTATACATAAATTTTTTCGTATCTTTCAGAAACGTATAATACTTGCATACTTTTGAAAGATTCAAATAAGTATATAAATTTTAAACATGCGAAATTTTAAACGTGTTCCGTATAAATTATTGAACAATTTGACAAAAAAAATGTTGTCGAAACACATTTAATTAATTAAATTTGACAACATATTTAAGAATGTAAAATTTCTAATCTCAAATATTTTTATTTTTTGAATATTTGCACCCATTTTTTGGTCGAATTTTGTTTGCACCGAGTCGATGTATAGTTATACTTTGCTGTCCCAAAATTTTTCCGTTTGCAGAATTGCTAGCAAGGATCATGAGTAACACTAACATGTATCGCCATCTTGATTTGTTTATTTATTATTATGTACTTGTTAACTACTTAATCAGAACCCAAAACCTGTATTATAATATTAAGTCTTCTTGTTCTGTCACTAATGATTATCAAATTTACTTTAATATTTATCCTGATCGATCATTTTTTTTTTAAATGTAGAATTACTCACCCATCGAGTAGATGGAGGTGGGCTTCCAAATTATGGAAGCACGAGGGGTCGTTGGTCGCCTTGAGGAAGGGCGACTTCTTGTGGTCTAGCGCCAGCTCCACGCCCACGTGGCTGTAGCTCCACGGGAGGCCCTCCGCCAGCCGCTGCACGAACTCTGGCACGTGCTCGTTGAAGAAGATCCCCGGGACCTTCGGCACGGTGTCATGCACGTTCACCACCCTCAGCGCCCTCACCCCGAGCTCCTCGAACCTCTCCTTGAACTTCCCGTTCCCGACCCTCGGCCCGGAGAAGGACACCACGCACACCGGCACCCTGCTCCCGTCCGCGCCGACGTCCACCCCCGTCTCCGCCATGTCGTACGCGCTAAGCATCGCCAGCGCGCTGCCGAGGCTGTGCCCGGTGGTCGTGATGCTCACCTCCTCCCCGGACTTGGTGTAGTGCTGCACCAGCTTCCTCACCTCCGTCAGCACCTGCTCCCTCGCGGAGTATCTTCATAATTTACAAAGATTTATGTCTTAATAAAAACTTGCAAACAAATCGTTCAAAATTAAGAAAATAAGTTTCATTTCAACTTAACATCCTCAGCCTCTGTCAGTCAGAATTAATTTTTCCGGAGATTATTTGAAGTGATCAAGAGAGTATTTTTGTCATTTATAATTTTTTATAATATTAAATTGTACAATTATAGTTGACGTTGTGGATCTGAACAGTTGAGCGGAAATTTAGCGGATTAAACTTTAGTTACCTGCAGAAGCGACAGGTGGGATCCTTGTCGGTGTAGAGATCGACGAAGCCGGACTCGACCTTGACCGAGCGGTCGGGGCAGGGGATCCCCTCGGAGGCGACCGGGCGGAGGAAGTCCATGAGGTCGGCGACCCACTCGAGCTGCGTGACGGTGCCCCTCCAGGCGACGACGACGTCCCTCCTGCCGAGCCACCTGGTGGCCTCGTCGGTGGAGACGGCGACGTAGCCGATCCAGTTGGCGCGCTTGCTCCAGGTCCTGCTCCACCTGGACTTCTTGCCGAAGAAGTTGGGGAGGTTGATGTTGGAGGTGGCGTAGAGGTAGCGGCTGACCTCGTAGCCGGCCTCGGGCAAGCCGAGGCCCTGGAAGAACTTGCGGCGGTTGTACTTGCAGCTGCCGCAGTAGCGCGAGAAGGGGTCGTAGTCGAAGGCGTCGTAGCACGCCTGCGCCATCTCCCCGTACCGGATCAGCTCAGACCGGAGCAGGGGGTCGATCGGGTCGAGGAGGCCGGCCCAGTCGTCGCGCCCGAGGATCTCCCGCCACCGCCCCGCCAGCTGCTTGTCGTGCTGGTTCTTCTGCTGCTGCCGGCGAGCGAACAGCTCCTCCTCCGTCTCCTCCTCCTCCTCCTCCTCCTCCTCGGCTGCTTGCTGCTCTTCCCGTCCCCTCTCCAGCTCGGTTATCATCGACGACAGGCTCGACTCGTTCTGCTTGCCTACTGCGTGATAAGTGGTGGTGGTGGTGTGCGTCGTCCTTGAGCTCGTCGTCGTCGACAGAGAAGGAGGAGGTCTCGACGAGAGGAACGGGGTTGGGAGGAGTGGATGTTTGGTGATCAGAGGAGGAGGGGTTTGGTTGATGATCAAACCATGGAGTGGAGGGAGCTTCTGCATAAGCATTGATGCCATGAGAAAGAAGAAGAGGAAGACAAGTGAAGGTGTTAGAATAGAGGACTCACTGCTTATGTTTATATAGCTGGAGAGTGAGGTTTAACCAATGAGCTTTTTTATGCGGTTTTTTTTAGGGGCACCTCATTTTCTACTAGGGGACAACCCAAAATTTTTTTGAAAAATTTACAAGTTTGCCATTGGATTTTTTTTACTAGGGGGGCAGTCCAAAAAAAGCTATAAAATCCAATTTCATTTTATTTCATCTCTCTTTCTTCTTTTCCTACTTCTCTTCCTCCACTTCTTTTTTTTCTTCTACTCATATAAACCTATATCTAACCTAACCTAGGTGAAATTGTCCTCCAACCAAAAATCGTTGAAGATTTTTGGTAGAATACAGTGTCAATCACTTCTCTCATTTATTTGTAAGTCGTCGAATTTATTTTTGTGTAATATTTTAAGTTTTAACCTAAATTTTACATATAAAAGTGGAATTTTTTGTTTAATGTATAAAGAAATAGACAATGGATCAACCCGGACCATCAAATGCTGGATATTATCCTCCCAACACATCCGAAGAACACTTTGACGCATCGGAAATCATCGTGGTAACTACATTTGAACTTTACGTAGAGTGAAAAATTGAACTTCGACACAGAGGACTGCCACAGATTGGGCAGTCCCTCACATATATAGGACTGCCACACACTGGACAGTCCTGTATATGTGAAGGACTGCCACATTTGTGGCAGTCCAATGTATGTGAGGGACTGCCCAATCTGTGGCAGTCCTCTGTAGGAATGTGTGTTAATGTACATATGTATATATTTATAAGTGTTGTCTTAAAGGTTGATGGAATTTCACTTGTAGCCTATAGGTTTAATGCCTTCTAAGTTATTTGTATATCACACCAATATGTGATTTTCCTTTTAGTACTATCTAACTAGTTAAATCCAGATTTATATATATATAACCCAAATATGAACATTGATCCAAATGGACAATGTTACTTTGAAGTGTCTCAACTTGTGACCAAGAACAAACTTCTCTATAAATAATAATACAGACTCCTCTATAAATAATAATACGCTTTATGTAATTGTTTAGTTTTGACTTTTAACTTCTATTGTAGGACTTTCGATCTTCCGAGGTTGCGGTACATGCTCCAATTGCAATCGATGTAGGGCATTTATTTTGGACCGATCTTTCGTTTCCATCAAGCGACGATGCGGTACAATGGTGTCGAGAAGTTGGAAGGGAAAACAAGTTGGTTCTAGTGATATCCAGATCGGCCCGAAATCGCCCCGGACGACAAAGTGTTATGGTTGGTTGTGAAAGAGGTGGTGTGTTCCGATCGCACAAGAAAGACACAGTTATCCAAGATAACGTTCCAAGAAAGAAAGCTGGAACGAGGAAATGTGGTTGTCCATTCACGATCCAGATTAGAAAAGAAGAAGAAGGGAAGTGGTCAGTACAAGTGAAGAATGGAACCCACAATCATGAGATTGCCGAGACACTATTGGGTCATCCGTATGTCGGACGGTTGAACCCTACGGAGAAGAAGATAGCCGAAGACTTGTCTATTTCCGGTGTTGCACCTAGACAAATATATTCAGTCATACGGCATGAAGATGAGAAGAACATGTCTACGATGAGGTCAATATACAACGCCCTATCTTCTTCGAACGCTGTCCGGAACAAATCAAGAATGGCGATGCAAGAAGTGCTGAAGTTGCTTGCCGATAATCACTACGTTGAGTTCCATAGAACCCATCCCCAGAGTAAGGAAGTAATTTCAATCTTTTGGGCTCATCCAGATTGCACAAATCTGGCCAGGTCTTTTGGCGACGTGTTAGTCCTTGATTGCACGTACAAGACCAACAAGTTCAAGATGCCTCTCCTTCATATTGTCGGATTCACCTCTACTCGGAAAACATTCCCGGTGGCATTTTGCTTCATGAAGAGTGAAAAACTTGAAGACTACACTTGGGCATTGGAGAAACTGAAAACACTTTACAACGGTCATACAGAGCCGTCAGTTCTTGTGACCGATAGAGAGTATGCCCTAATAAATGCTACTCACATTGTTTTTCCTCAAGCGGATACATTGCTATGCACTTGGCATGTCAATCGTAATATGGAAGCCCAATGTAAGTTGAAGTTTCATAAGGAGGAAGGTAAAATTGACATGCAAAATTTTCAAGAATTCTCCAATGACTGGAATTGTGTGTGGCGAGCCTCTACGATTGACAGTTACGACGCCGCATGGTACATGTTCAAGGATAAGTGGGAGGCGAGGGAGCTGGCATGCATTACATACATCAAAGATACATGGCTTGACCCGCACAAAGAACACTTCGTCTTAGCATGGACGAATTTGGTGAAGCATTACGGTACGACAACTACCAACCGTGTTGTCACGACCCGCTACCCAAATTGTTGGGCCAGGCCGAGACATGCCCAGCCTACGTTGAGATAAAACGTAGTAAGCTGTTCTAAAGACAACAGGATAAGACTAAATGTGCTAACAGTTCTATAAGTGAAGAAGAATCATAAATGCTCCAAACACAAAAGTCGTCGTATATAGTAAACGTCCAAGTACAAGTAAACTGAAATGTAAAACTGGATACATGTCCAGTTACAAAATGATATAGTCTAATACATGTCTCAAAAGTCTAAGTAAACCAAAGACATCTAGGCGAGGTTCCCTGCAGGAACATCCTCGTAAAGCAGAGCCGGGTCCTCGGCAGTAACTCCATAGTATGAGTCGCAGAGTAACTCCTCCTCAGTAAGGACACCTACAACGTTATCCTGTCAGGACGGGAGCAAGTACTAAATCTAGCAAACTAGCATATGAAACATGGAAATGAACATGAGAATGAACATGTGAGAAATAACTGGAAAGCATGGCATCACATAGTCTATCATGGCAAGGACACATATGTCATAGAGACAGATGTATATGTAATGTTTAAAACTGTAGCAGGTACGTGATCGGTCAATAGATGTACAATGTACTGTGGTACATGTAAATAAAATGTACATACGTACAAGTCAACAAGCATAGGTGTACATCCGTACAAAAATGCGGGATAATGGCCTACGGCAAAGTATGCATATAAAATGCGACCTCGCTCGCTACTATAGGGGGGGTCATGATCACGTACACTACTATCAGTTTTCCCATAACCCATATATATAACATGTAAGAGATACATAAAGACAGTTCTAAGCATGGTAGTGACTGGAAGTACAACATGTAGAATTTCTAACTTGCTACCCCAAGGATCAGCATTTAACATGGTGGGGTTTACAGTTCATTTATGTGACAATATGTAAAGTTCGTAGAAAGTACTTGCCTCTAGCAAAGCAAAACAAAACAAGCTGCGATAACAATGCTATGGATGTCCAGTAACTCGTCACTGTAGAAATAAATGCAATAACTTAGCTTTTACACTAAGCTAAAATACTAGATCACTAAACTGGTGTGACACGACTTGTGATTGGGCACCTAGCCAAAATAATGACTTGGCCTAGGAGACCAATGTGGGGGTGACACACTATGTTAACTAACTTTCCAGGGTCTTTACACTAGTGAGGGATGGGGTTCAACACGACTAAAACTGTAAATAACATAAAAAGCTACAAGTCGTAATTAATCAATAAATAAATCAAAAGACTTTTGTGTTCTAACAATTTTTAAAGTAGACAAAAAGCCTAGTTTTTCTTAAAGTAAAGTACTAAGGTGATCCTTGTTAATCATAGAAATTTATTATAATTTTTCTGGAATTTATTATCCAGTACAAATATTTTATAAAAATCAGTTTTCCTAAGTATACAGAAAATAAGTTTTGGTTTCATATGCCAAACTAGTGGCAAAACAGTAAATTAAATACTACAAAAATTATACTAAATTTGCCAACTTAACAAAGTATCAAAAAACTATTTTTCCATAATTTTAGCAATACTTTAAGTATTTTTAGAAAATCAAAAACAGCAATGTACATAATAATTAATTATCTGCGTATTTTGCCCATGTATATAATTTGAACCAAAGTTCAAATACAGGACCCAAGGCCATGAATCAAGTCCAATATGACTTGAACAGGTCTTGAATGTGTGAAAACACATTTGAGCCCAAATACCCATGCTAGGCTTGGACATCAAATGGTTGCAGTAATTTAAATACAATAAAAATATAAGTTGGTAATAGTCAAAATAAATATTATTATTTTAATAAGGTAAATTTATACAAAAGAATTTTCACATACCTATGCCAAAAGTACATATATATATACACAAGAAAATACTTAATTTATAAAGTATATATATATATATATATATATATATATATATATATATATAATAATATATATACATACACAAGAAAATATATATACATATAAAAAAAAAAAAACATATGTGTACATATATATATATATATATATATATATATATATATATATATATATATATATATATATAAATACTAACATATATACATATAATTTACTAACCATAAAATATATACATATATACATACATACTGTTTAAAACAGTATATATATACATATATACTAATATATACATATATATATATATATATATATATATATATATATATATATATATATATATATATATATATATATATATATATAAACAGTAAAAGAAAAAGAAAAGAAAAAGAAAAAGAAAAAGAAAAAGAAAAAGAAAAAGGAACTGAAACAGGGGGGCTCGAACCCTGTCCAGAGAAGCGCGCGGGGGGGGGGGGGGGGGGGGGGGGGGGGGGGGGTTTGATTTGTTCGGGCTGGCCAGTGGGTCAGCCCGCTAAGTCTGTTAGGGTTAGGTTTTAGTTAAATTTATTTAGGTCAGGAATTAAATGGGTTTTTACCCGTTAAACAAAGCCCAACCCGTTAGTCTATTCCACAGTTTATCTCGTGTCCATACAGTCCAGGACACGAGAAGTCGAAATCTGACACAGAGTCGACGTGTCCGTGCCCAGCACGACACGTACGACTCGGCTAACACGTGTCCAGCACCACAGTTGAGTCCTCCGTGTCTAGGCGAGTCTCGTGTCTCAGTTTGAGACACGTACGACACAGAGGAAGGAATGTTACCCACGTGTCCGGCGGAGAGGAAGGGTTTCGAGAGGGCGAACGACGGCTGGGGGCGTCGGCGTCGTAGCGCTCGGGCGGCGATCGACCTAGCTCGGCGTGGCGAACTCGTTGATGGTGGTGGTGGTCGATGACGTCGAGCGGTGGTGGTCGAACGGGGGTCGCCGGAGTAGAGCTAGGGTTTAGGTGTTCGTCGGGGAAGAAAGGGGGTCGTGGTCGGTTGTGGGGGAGTTTTAGGGTTAGGGTTTGGTTCAGGGGGATGAGGGGATCCTTTATAGGGGTTCGATGGCGGTGGGGGCAGCCGGGAAAGGCGGGGGCAGCGGCATGGGTCGGTCGGGGCAGTCGGGGCTGGTCGTCGGGGGTGGGTAGGAAAATTATAGGAAAACCCCTAGGCTTTAGGAATTTACATTAAGGTCCCAACCCTAACTGAATGCAAATATAATTTGCATAAACAATTCATTAATTACAAATCAATATAAAAACAATTCTAATATTTGCAAAACCATATTAAAACAATTCTAATATTTGCAAAATGATATTTTTGTATTTAAAACTCATCTAAAAATCATTTAAAAATTCTAGAAAATTTCCTAAAAATCCTAATAAATATTTTAAGGCTATAAATGACATTAAAAATTAATTTACACTAATTAAAATGAATTTGAAAAATCAGGGGCTTACAAGTCTTCCCTCCTTGAAAAATTTCGTCCTCGAAATTCACAAGGATTGAAGACCCTACAATATTCTAACATAGCAAGCAATGCAACAAAAGACTAAGGCTGCAATCGAAACTAACCTCTAAGGTATCAAGCGGGAACGGGTGGTTCCCCCGCAGCGGTTGGATCGAACAAGTAAGGGAATCTCTCCCTCATGTCCGACTCCCTCTCCTAAGTAGATTCACCTGGGGAGTGACGGCTCCAAGCTACTCGTACTAGGGGTATAACCTTGTTCCTCAGCCTCTTCTCTCTCCTGTCTAATATCTCCACTGGCTGCTCAGAAACTGTAAGGCTCGGTCCGACCTCCAACTCTGAATGATCTAGCACATGACTGGGGTCTGGAACATATCTCCTCAGCTGAGATACGTGAAAGACGTCGTGAACTCCTGCTAGGTTGGGTGGAAGTGCAACCCTGTAAGCTACCTCTCCGATCCTGCCAAGTACCTCGAACGGCCCGATATATCTGGGGCTCAGCTTCCCTCCTCGTCCGAACCGGATCGTCCCCCGAGTAGGTGATATCTTCACTAGCACCATATCACCGTCTGCGAACTCCATCGGCCTGCGACTAGCATCAGCCCAGTGTTTCTGCCTGTCCTGAGCTACTCTGAGCCTGTCTCTGATCATCCCGACTTTCTCTGCTGCATCCGTAATCATCTCTGGCCCAAGCATGACTCTGTCTCCGACATCATCCCAAAAGAGCGGTGTCCGGCATCGTCGTCCATATAGCGCCTCGAAAGGAGACATACCAATACTGGCCTGGTAGCTGTTGTTGTATGAAAACTCTACCAAGTGCAGATGGCTCTCCCATGATCCTCCGAAGTCCAGCACGCAAGTCCTCAGCATATCCTCCAGCGTCTGTGTCGTCCTCTCGGACTGCCCATCTGTCTGCGAGTGGTACGCCGTACTGAACTTGAGCCTACTGCCCAACTCCTCCTGCAAGCTCCTCCAGTAGTGGGATGTGAATCTGCTGTCTCTGTCTGACACGATGCTCACCGGCACTCCGTGTAGGCGAACTATCTGCTGCATATATAGCTCTGCCAACTTCTCGGTGGAAAGCCCCACCTTGATGGGTATGAAGTGCGCACACTTCGTCAGCCTGTCTACAATGACCCAGATGGCATCCTTCCCTCCTTGGGAACGAGGAAGCCCTGAAACGAAGCCCATCGTAATATGTTCCCACTTTCACTCGGGAATGGGTAATGGCTGCAACAAACCAGCTGGCCTCTGGCGCTCCGCCTTGACCTGCTGGCAAACTAGGCATCTCGAGATGAAACGCGATACATCCCTCTTCATCCCGTGCCACCAAAGATGTTCCCGCAAGTCACGGTACATCTTGTTAGCACCAGGGTGAATAGAATATCTCGATCGGTGCGCCTCCTGCAAAACTGCCTCTACCAGCTCTCCTCTCGGTACGCACAATCGGCTGCCACGCCTCAAGGATCCATCCTCTGCTATAGTGAAGTCATCCAGTAATCCAGCTAATGCCTGGGGTCGAAGTCTGCGAAGGCTCTCATCTGTAGACTGTGCCTCCCGGATCTGCTCCATCAAACCTGACTGAATGTCAAGCGCCATCATCTGTATCACTGATCCTGGCCGAACTAGCTCGATACCGAGCTTCTCCAGATCCTCCCGTAAATGTCGATCAATCATCAGATACCATGCCATCGGATGCCTGCTCAGCGCATCCGCCACCACATTTGTCACGCCCCGCTCCCGTAGGAGCGATCGTCCTCGCTAAGGCGTGATGCCGCACGAGCCTAGATTGCGCTCGTGCAAGGCGGGTTCCATAACGGCCGATTACAGCGGCTGCGACGGGGTCGTCGCACAGAAGTCCCGTGCAGAGACATTGATTTATAGCAGCGGAATTAAAGAAGAACACATGAACCCAAGTAACTCAAAAGAATCTCTTTATTGATATTGAATACAAGATTACATTGTGGGCGCAAGGCCAATTACAAGTCTCTCAGGCTCACTTTTCTCTCGATTACAATTCACTCTGCTCTCTCTCATCTCTCGATTACAAATGCTTGAATCCAGCGGAAGCTTCGGAAGGCAATGTCCATACATTATGTCCTGTATAAGTCTTCAATCACCGCGGCCGCAAGCTTCGAATCGCCAAGGAACTCCGTGCCTCAACGCATCCAAGCGAGCTCCGCGCTACGAGCTTCTACCTGTGCCTGCACATGAAACACTGTGTGGGTGTCAGTACCACTGTACTGGTGGAGTGAGCTTCTCGCCCACCCATACAAAACCTACACGTTTCATCATCTTTGTGTAACATAAACCCTTTTACGATTGTCTTTCTATTCTTGCCTTAGGATCAGTTTTAAGATCGGCGCCTTAGCACAACTTGTGTATCGGAACCATCCCGTGCTAGCAATGTCAACGTTAACTCATACTTTGTGCCTAGACCACTCCTTGTGCCAACAACGTTAACCTATCAAGTCGTGTTCGCCTTACGGCCATAATCAGAGACGCAACTACACGAAGAACTCCATTTCCTTGCCTCTAGACCTTTTCTCGTGCTTGCATTGTCGACGCACCGACTTATACTTATCTTTTGTGCCAAACTCTGGGACGTAACGACTCGGTCGTGCCATACTCGATTCGTGCTTCAATATCCCCGAGGCAGCGCCTCCTCGCTTAGTCTCGCCTACACTTGTGTTGTGACAACGCGGCCGTGCCTCATAATTCGAGGCCGTGCCCAATAACTCAAGTTACTTCACACAACTTGCCCTACGGTCCTTTTTGACTTAACTCGCAGTAGCTCAAACCTAACTCATGCAACTCTATGCCATCAACTTTTCACTCGACGCCACATCTAGTGCCGAAGCACGCCGCTTCTCGCTGTAGCCAAATCTTAGGCCCAGGCATTGTGTTCACTAACTTCATACACTTTTAACTCAACTAAATCCAAAGGCACGCACGCGGATTGCCGCCCGTGCCGACACATCTATATGAAAGGTCACTGGCATTAACTAGCCATCTTGGACATAGCCTGGTAATACGGGACCCTTGTAACGCAAGTAGCGAGCCCCGATGCAAGTCCCCGTCTTACCGATTGCCTATTACCCAGCTCGGCTATAACCTGTTTCTTCCTAGGCCGAGTCGGTCCCGTGGCCCCGGGTTGCCGCTCGAAGAAACCATCGCCCTTGTCGACAAGTTGTCCATGACCACGCGCCTACGCTAACTTCTAGACTTAACGTAACGCATGGTCTCATCATCATCATTTAGTTCCTTTACTTTACTCTTTCCACTTTTCACACTTCTTTGCAGAGCCCAAACCAGGGTTGCCTCGGCGACTGAACCACAGTCCCGACATATTTCCTCTCGGCGACTAACCATCGCTTAGACTTAACATTCTTTGAACTCAGGGAACGGCTACTGCATAGCCTTCCAACTTAACTTGAACATAACGTGTTTCCTTAAGTATCGACCGACCGTGGCTAACTTTCTACTGAACCAACCGTGGCTCGTGCCTCTAAACCGACTCGTGTTCGACGCAACGCTGTCGCCCAAGTCATACTTCATATGACGGGCCTTGGGTCGTGGGACTATTTATCTTGACAACCGCAGAATGAGCGGGACAGCACGTAGAATAACTTAGGTCGACCGGCATAACTATGCCTAACTCACTCAAGCCTACAACTTAACCCAAGGGACGAGCAAAGGCTATGCCAAGCCTTGCGGGACAGGATCGTGCATGCTTTAGCAAGCATTTGTGCGGGCGACGCCTATGACTTAGGCTAACTCTCAACTTTTGCACCGAGGACCAACTTTCCTTCTCCCAAGCCACGGGACGAAGGACCGAGTGTCATTTTCAAAACACGCCGTGCACCAACTCTAAGCCGACCGTGGGACGTTTTCCATGTTCTAACTCATTTTGACCCGTCGGGATTATTCCCTTAGCTATGTGGATGCGTAGCTTTTATTTATCAAGCCTAACTTGTGCAAGTTGAAAACACGATTTATTATGTGAAGGCAAAGATGAGGAGAGTTCACCGAAACTACCCCACCTGAGCGATGTCTCTGAGCAAGCCGTTGCAAGGCTAAGGCCGAACGCCGTCGGCGTTTCGATTCCTCCGATTGACTTTGCGGGACGGGGCACTACATCATACACCACTCAGAACAAGTCTCGTCCTCGAGACTTTCCTGAAGGCAAGCTATCCTACCATTTCTATGGCCAAGACTTAATCGTACACATTTCGCCTACGCGTTCCTTCGATTCTGAGCCACGCTCGCACTATTATCAATCACTCCTTTAACACGATTTCAAGATCTCGACACACTCCCATCTTTCAAGCCTTGCTTGAACTCGTCGTATCACTTGGCTGGATCGTACACGCATTCCAAGCGTCCCCAAAATACATGCATTCAGCCAAGCCGCATGATTGAAAATTTGTCATTCTCACTCGAGTCGCATCGTGCACATACCCAGGCGTCCCTGAATATATGCATGTCAGCCGAGTCTCGTGAGCAGGGTTTCCTATATTCGTGATCCACGCCATCTATCCATTCCAATTCTCAAGATCAATCCTTCCGATTGCTAATACTTGAAACAGGGCGTTTCGCCTAACCGCTAGGCCAATCTTTGCGAGGCTAAGTCAATGTCAGGATTGGAATCATAGTTCCCCAACAATAATGCCAACACTGACCCCAATTCTAGGGTCAAACCAAAGTCGATCATACGGGGTTTTCTACCCAAGCTCGCGTCACTCAGATTTCTAAACATCAAGCACGATCACCTATTCGCCTCAGCGCATTCGTTACGCGTATTCGAATCCCTTCAATTCACTAATTCTAACCAATTCACGTATTCGATCACGAGGTCGTCTCGCTCGACAATACGTTGCGCCCCAATCTCACGCGAGTCTGATAATCTGCGGTGGTTCATGAATCACCATGCAACGCTCCCGCGGAATAATCATTCTCATCGGGGCGTAACTCTTGTTTGAGTTTAGACTCATTCATTCTCGATACGCGGATTGGACCAACTCAATCCTCAAGTTCAATCGACAAGCACACCAATTCCATTCTCGAGTCACCTTCGCGTCAAACCACAAATCGAAGCACAAATTGTCGCACCGCGCAAGTTCGACCACTCCCGCTGTATGAATCACCATACCAGCGCTCACGCAGAGTGATCGCCCTAATCGGCATGACGCATGTGCGAAGCTGGAGTAGCACTCGCATAAGACAAGAACATCAACGTTGTGGTTGTCGACGAAGCAAATCCAAAAGCAAATCCAAACATTCCAGTTTTTCATCCAAGCCAAGTTCGATAGTTCGATCGTCATTCGTTCAACTTAGAAAATCCTCGAGCCAAGCCTATCCTTTCCTCGACACATTTTAATATCCCGATTATAGCATCCATCGAAACAATGACATTTGCACGATCGTCATTTGCCGAGTCAGAGTACCCCCGAGTTATCGCATATCGATCTTTGATACGCCTCAATACC
Source organism: Iris pallida (assembly GCA_029216955.1). Lineage (NCBI taxonomy): Eukaryota > Viridiplantae > Streptophyta > Magnoliopsida > Asparagales > Iridaceae > Iris > Iris pallida. The sequence continues at coordinate 4,094,402 of JANAVB010001000.1, read as the reverse complement.
ATCGACGACATGCGTAACCTGACGATCTTCCTTTGCAACCAATTTCAAGTCGTGCGACTAATGCTATTGTCCGAGTTGGATATTCCACAATTTTTTTCTCGATATTCAAGATCAAGTTCGATCGCTATTCCTCGAGCTCGTTTCAAGATAGTTTGTTCAAAACTCAAGTCATATTTTATTTGCATCAATCCGATATCGCACGCGCGATCCTCTAAGTTTCCTCGATCAAGACCATTCAATTTTATTCATCGTTCCGAAACATTTTCTAATTCGCGTTGCTCATTCACAAGTTGTCCGAACGAGATGCTCGTTCGGGACATTCGAAGTCACGACCAACTAAGCGTGACGCGTTCTAAGGCTTTGTGCGATCGCATCGCCTCGCCGCAATAATCGTAATCCTCAATATTCGCTCGAACAATTTCCAAGACGAACCATACACCACTCAGATTCGAGCCACTCGACTAGTCGTCGACACTCATTCTCATTCTTCTCCGAACCTATCACATACACCACTCGGATTCAAGCCATACGATCTAGTCCTCAATCACATTCGCGTCATTCGCTAAGACATCCTTCAGATTCGTTCGACGAATCGCTAGCGTAGTCGCTCGCGTCGCATCGACGCACTAAGTCGTTCGCACTATTTCTTCGAAATCCACATCAATCTTCCATGTACGCCTAAGCGTTAGTCCGATAGCGTTCCTATCGATAGACACTCTAAGTATATCTCCGTTCCCGATCGAGCGGTACTTGATATCGCTCGCAACTCGTTTGCACCAAGGGTCGAGGTGCGCGAAGCGAAACACAACTTAGCCAAAAGGCCGTGTGCATAGCCATCCTGTGCGGACTTTTATTCGAGTTTGCATGCTCATTTGCTAGGGTCGACATTGGACGAATTAGGCATGCACGCGACTCGCTAAGGTCGACGTAGGACTATTCGGGCATACGTGCGACTTTGCGAACATTAGCACATGTTTTCTATCGAGTCAAGTTTGTAACATTCGGCACAAAGACCCTACCGATGCATTTGGCAACGGCCTACCGATGCGTTAGATTGAACGCTTGTACGAGCTTTCGAAAATATTTAGACTTATTGTATGGACATGCCGAGGGACGTTTGAGAGAGAGCGCACCAACGATAACAACTTGCGGAAGCAACAGAGTTTTGCGGAAACATCGGAGTTAAGGAATTCAATTGACGGTCCAAGGACGTAAAGCCGTGCTCTGATACCACTATTCACGCCCCGCTCCCGTAGGAGCGATCGTCCTCGCTAAGGCGTGATGCCGCACGAGCCTAGATTGCGCTCGTGCAAGGCGGGTTCCATAACGGCCGATTACAGCGGCTGCGACGGGGTCGTCGCACAGAAGTCCCGTGCAGAGACATTGATTTATAGCAGCGGAATTAAAGAAGAACACATGAACCCAAGTAACTCAAAAGAATCTCTTTATTGATATTGAATACAAGATTACATTGTGGGCGCAAGGCCAATTACAAGTCTCTCAGGCTCACTTTTCTCTCGATTACAATTCACTCTGCTCTCTCTCATCTCTCGATTACAAATGCTTGAATCCAGCGGAAGCTTCGGAAGGCAATGTCCATACATTATGTCCTGTATAAGTCTTCAATCACCGCGGCCGCAAGCTTCGAATCGCCAAGGAACTCCGTGCCTCAACGCATCCAAGCGAGCTCCGCGCCACGAGCTTCTACCTGTGCCTGCACATGAAACACTGTGTGGGTGTCAGTACCACTGTACTGGTGGAGTGAGCTTCTCGCCCACCCATACAAAACCTACACGTTTCATCATCTTTGTGCAACATAAACCCTTTTACGATTGTCTTTCTATTCTTGCCTTAGGATCAGTTTTAAGATCGGCGCCTTAGCACAACTTGTGTATCGGAACCATCCCGTGCTAGCAATGTCAACGTTAACTCATACTTTGTGCCTAGACCACTCCTTGTGCCAACAACGTTAACCTATCAAGTCGTGTTCGCCTTACGGCCATAATCAGAGACGCAACTACACGAAGAACTCTATTTCCTTGCCTCTAGACCTTTTCTCGTGCTTGCATTGTCGACGCACCGACTTATACTTATCTTTTGTGCCAAACTCTGGGACGTAACGACTCGGTCGTGCCATACTCGATTCGTGCTTCAATATCCCCGAGGCAGGGCCTCCTCGCTTAGTCTCGCCTACACTTGTGTTGTGACAACGCGGCCGTGCCTCATAATTCGAGGCCGTGCCCAATAACTCAAGTTACTTCACACAACTTGCCCTACGGCCCTTTTTGACTTAACTCGCAGTAGCTCAAACCTAACTCATGCAACTCTATGCCATCAACTTTTCACTCGACGCCACATCTAGTGCCGAAGCACGCCGCTTCCCGCTGTAGCCAAATCTTAGGCCCAGGCATTGTGTTCACTAACTTCATACACTTTTAACTCAACTAAATCCAAAGGCACGCACGCGGATTGCCGCCCGTGCCGACACATCTATATGAAAGGTCACTGGCATTAACTAGCCATCTTGGACATAGCCTGGTAATACGGGACCCTTGCAACGCAAGTAGCGAGCCCCGATGCAAGTCCCCGTCTTACCGATTGCCTATTACCCAGCTCGGCTATAACCTGTTTCTTCCTAGGCCGAGTCGGTCCCGTGGCCCCGGGTTGCCGCTCGAAGAAACCATCGCCCTTGTCGACAAGTTGTCCATGACCACGCGCCTACGCTAACTTCTAGACTTAACGTAACGCATGGTCTCATCATCATCATTTAGTTCCTTTACTTTACTCTTTCCACTTTTCACACTTCTTTGCAGAGCCCAAACCAGGGTTGCCTCGGCGACTGAACCACAGTCCCGACATATTTCCTCTCGGCGACTAACCATCGCTTAGACTTAACATTCTTTGAACTCAGGGAACGGCTACTGCATAGCCTTCCAACTTAACTTGAACATAACGTGTTTCCTTAAGTATCGACCGACCGTGGCTAACTTTCTACTGAACCAACCGTGGCTCGTGCCTCTAAACCGACTCGTGTTCGACGCAACGCTGTCGCCCAAGTCATACTTCATATGACGGGCCTTGGGTCGTGGGACTATTTATCTTGACAACCGCAGAATGAGCGGGACAGCACGTAGAATAACTTAGGTCGACCGGCATAACTATGCCTAACTCACTCAAGCCTACAACTTAACCCAAGGGACGAGCAAAGGCTATGCCAAGCCTTGCGGGACAGGATCGTGCATGCTTTAGCAAGCATTTGTGCGGGCGACGCCTATGACTTAGGCTAACTCTCAACTTTTGCACCGAGGACCAACTTTCCTTCTCCCAAGCCACGGGACGAAGGACCGAGTGTCATTTTCAAAACACGCCGTGCACCAACTCTAAGCCGACCGTGGGACGTTTTCCATGTTCTAACTCATTTTGACCCGTCGGGATTATTCCCTTAGCTATGTGGATGCGTAGCTTTTATTTATCAAGCCTAACTTGTGCAAGTTGAAAACACGATTTATTATGTGAAGGCAAAGATGAGGAGAGTTCACCGAAACTACCCCACCTGAGCGATGTCTCTGAGCAAGCCGTTGCAAGGCTAAGGCCGAACGCCGTCGGCGTTTCGATTCCTCCGATTGACTTTGCGGGACGGGGCACTACAACATTTGCCTTCCCGGGGTGATACTGTAAATCGATGTCGAAGTCCTTCATCAACTCCAACCATCGTCTTTGCCTCATGTTCAGCTCTTTCTGCGTGAACACATACTTCAAGCTTTTGTGGTCAGTAAAGATTTCCACACGCTCTCCGTATAAGTAATGTTTCCATAACTTGAGTGCAAAGATCACCGCAGCTAACTCGAGGTCATGGGTAGGATAATTCCTCTCATGAGTCCGCAACTGCCTAGATGCATAAGCAATTACTTTCCCATACTGCTGTAGAACACATCCTAGCCCCTTCCCAGAAGCATCACTGTATATGGTGAAACCTCCAGAACCTGAAGGTAAAGTCAGAACTGGAGCGGTCGTCAGCCTCCTCTTCAGCTCCTCAAATGCCGCCTGGCAGTCCTCTGACCAGATGTACTCTGCGTCCTTCCGCGTCAGCTTCGTCATGGGTTCAGCTATCCTAGCAAAGTCCTGGACGAACTTTCTGTAATAGCCTGCTAAACCCAGAAAGCTCCTGATCTCTGAAACTGACGTCGGAGCCTTCCACGTCTCAACTGCAGCAATCTTCCTGGGATCCACCGAGATTCCATCTCCAGTGACTACATGGCCGAGAAACTCCACTCGGTCTAAAAAGAACTCGCACTTCGGCAATTTGGCAAACAATCTCTCCTGCCTCAGAATCTCCAAAACTATCCGCAAGTGCTCTGCATGCTCCTCCGGCGTCTTCGAGTATATCAGGATGTCGTCGATAAACACTACGACGAACTTATCCAGATACTGGTGAAATGTCTTATTCATCAAGTTCATAAAGATAGCTGGCGCATTTGTGAGACCAAATGGCATCACCAGAAACTTGTACTGCCCGTACTTCGTGTTGAACGCCGTCTTCTGGATGTCTGCTGGCCTAACCTTCACCTGGTGGTACCCGGATCTCAAATCTATCCTGGAAAACACCTTCGCCCCGCTCAATTGGTCGAACAAATCATCTATCCTGGGCAGAGGATATTTGTTCTTGATAGTGATGGCATTCAAGGCCCGGTAATCAATACACAACCGGACTGTACCATCCTTCTTAGGCACAAAGAGCACTGGCGCTCCCCATGGAGAAGCACTGGATCGAATGAAACCCTTTTTCAACAGGTCATCAATCTGCTCTTTCATCTCTATGGCCTCCTTGGGATTCACTCTATAGCAAGCCCGGGATACTGGTGATGAACCCGGCACTAGATCTATAGTGAACTCCACATCTCTGTCAGGCGGAAGTCCTGGAAGATCCTCTGGGAATACATCCATAAACTCCCTAATGATAGGGTGTGGCGGTGCTGCGTCCCCGACTGTAGCACAACAGTTCGGCTCTAGGCTGATCTCCGGCCCTGTCCTCCTGACACTGAATGGTGCTGTGCCTGGGGGACTGAACACAATGCTACCCTCATGGCAATCTATAGATGCATGGGCATAGCTAAGCCAGTCCATCCCCAATATGATATCATAACCGGGGAGCGGCATCACAAAGAATCGCCCTCTGAACTCTCTCCCGGCTATAAAAATAGAACACCTATAGATAGATCTAATAGGCACTGGTCCTCCTTCCGTCATCACTCTACTAATCTCCGCAGTAGGTGTAGCTACTAGATGACGTTTATGCATAAACTCTAATGATAGGAAGCTATGAGATGCACCAGAATCAAACAAATATACAGCTAGAAAAGTATGCAAATAAACATGACCTGTGATGACATCAGCTAAGTAATCCGGCTCTGAAACCTGCTCCGGCTCCGGCTCAATGGCTAGGCTATAGACCTTCCCCTGAGGTCCCTTCTGCTGCTGCAGATGCTGCCCAAACCTCTGCTGCTGAGTCGGGAGTGGTCCCCTAGGTCCCTTCGCCGCTGGACAGTTCCGAAGCTGATGGGTGGCAGACCCACAAACTAAACACTGTCCCAGTCTCTTCCTGCAAACGGACCTGTCGTGCCCTGGTCTTCCGCAGAAAGAACATATAGCTCCTCGCTGCTGCTGCTGCTGGGGTCCCGGGGCTCTAACTGGCGGGGTCTGATGATGTGGTGTAGAGGGACGGTAAGTCTGCTGGGGTGGCGTCGGTGCTTTCTGCTGGAAAGCCTGACGCTTGGACGGACCCTCATGATGTACAGAAGCCGGCCTCTTGCATGACAGAAGACGCTCCTCAATACTCCGGACCAACTCTAGGCTCTGGTAGTAGTCAGTCGTACCGTTTGCCACTATGAGAATGCCAATGTCTGGAACTAGACCATGGCAAAACCTACGGGTCATCTCCTCTGGATCAGCAACCAGACTAGGAGCAAAACGGCTCAGGCGACTAAACTCTCCCGCATAGTCATCAACAGAACGGTTCCCCTGCTGGAGGTTCTGGAATCGTAGCCCCATGGCTACTCTCGCAGTGGTCGAGAAGAACTTCTTCTTGAACTGGGTCTTGAACTGGTCCCAGGTGGCTCTACCTCTCGCGAACAACGGCTCATTCCTGAACCAGACTCCGGCTAAGTCTATCAGCAGAAATCCTGCTGCCTCTACCTGAAGGTCATCTGGCATCCTAACTCCCAGAAGCTTCCTCTCTACAGAATCTAGCCAGTCATCAGCTACTACTATGCCCTCAGTCCCTGAGAACTCCTTGGGATTCAGACCCATGAAGTCCTTGACCGTCCCCGCTCTCTGCCGTGGCTCTACATGTGGTGGGGCTACGGGACGTCCCTCAGAACGCTCCATGCTGTGACGGAGTAGGGTGGTCTGCTCCTGATGGGTTGTTAGGAACCCCTGGATCAGTGTGAGCAGCTGGGTCCCGTCGAGTGTGACGGAGGCCTGGGTGGGTATAGTGATAGGGGGTGGTGGAAGTATCGGGTCCTGCCGGGCCTGGGATGTGGAAGGTGGTATCTGGGTCTGTGGATCTGTGGAGTGGGGAATAGTGGTAGGTGGAGATGCATCAGTCAACTGGTCAGCTGACTGGATATGGAGGGCCCCATTCTCGGGGGTAAAATGCTGGGACGAACGAGTAAGCACCATCTAAATTACATAAAAAGACTTATAAGAACTTGTTTAAAGTAAGCAATCATATGCAAGAAAATCTAATTATAATAGCAAACATGTGATGTATTTCCTATGTTGTAATCCTAGCATTCCTCTAGGTGTTCTAAGCGTCTTTCCTAATGTTGTCTAATTACCTTAAGTTCCTAATTGCAGGCATGCTTGGTACAATAACGTAACCAAACAGTTTAGTCGGGACCTGCATGGGCCACCACTAAAAACATGTCACGACCCGCTACCCAAATTGTTGGGCCAGGCCGAGACATGCCCGGCCTACGTTGAGATAAAACGTAGTAAGCTGTTCTAAAGACAACAGGATAAGACTAAATGTGCTAACAGTTCTATAAGTGAAGAAGAATCATAAATGCTCTAAACACAAAAGTCGTCGTATATAGTAAACGTCCAAGTACAAGTAAACTGAAATGTAAAACTGGATACATGTCCAGTTACAAAATGATATAGTCTAATACATGTCTCAAAAGTCTAAGTAAACCAAAGACATCTAGGCGAGGTTCCCTGCAGGAACATCCTCGTAAAGCAGAGCCGGGTCCTCGGCAGTAACTCCATAGTATGAGTCGCAGAGTAACTCCTCCTCAGTAAGGACACCTACAACGTTATCCTGTCAGGACGGGAGCAAGTACTAAATCTAGCAAACTAGCATATGAAACATGAAAATGAACATAAGAATGAACATGTGAGAAATAACTGGAAAGTATGGCATCACATAGTCTATCATGGCAAGGACACATATGTCATAGAGACAGATGTATATGTAATGTTTAAAACTGTAGCAGGTACGTGATCGGTCAATAGATGTACAATGTACTGTGGTACATGTAAATAAAATGTACATACGTACAAGTCAACAAGCATAGGTGTACATCCGTACAAAAATGCGGGATAATGGCCTACGGCAAAGTATGCATATAAAATGCGACCTCGCTCGCTACTATAGGGGGGGTCATGATCACGTACACTACTATCAGTTTTCCCATAACCCATATATATAACATGTGAGAGATACATAAAGACAGTTCTAAGCATGGTAGTGACTGGAAGTACAACATATAGAATTTCTAACTTGCTACCCCAAGGATCAGCATTTAACATGGTGGGGTTTACAGTTCATTTATGTGACAATATGTAAAGTTCGTAGAAAGTACTTGCCTCTAGCAAAGCAAAACAAAACAAGCTGCGATAACAATGCTATGGATGTCCAGTAACTCGTCACTGTAGAAATAAATGCAATAACTTAGCTTTTACACTAAGCTAAAATACTAGATCACTAAACTGGTGTGACACGACTTGTGATTGGGCACCTAGCCAAAATAATGACTTGGCCTAGGAGACCAATGTGGGGGTGACACACTATGTTAACTAACTTTCCAGGGTCTTTACACTAGTGAGGGATGGGGTTCAACACGACTAAAACTGTAAATAACATAAAAAGCTACAAGTCGTAATTAATCAATAAATAAATCAAAAGACTTTTGTGTTCTAACAATTTTTAAAGTAGACAAAAAGCCTAGTTTTTCTTAAAGTAAAGTACTAAGGTGATCCTTGTTAATCATAGAAATTTATTATAATTTTTCTGGAATTTATTATTCAGTACAAATATTTTATAAAAATCAGTTTTTCTAAGTATACAGAAAATGAGTTTTGGTTTCATATGCCAAACTAGTGGCAAAACAGTAAATTAAATACTACAAAAATTATACTAAATTTGCCAACTTAACAAAGTATCAAAAAACTATTTTTCCATAATTTTAGCAATACTTTAAGTATTTTTAGAAAATCAAAAACAGCAATGTACATAATAATTAATTATCTGCGTATTTTGCCCATGTATATAATTTGAACCAAAGTTCAAATACAGGACCCAAGGCCATGAATCAAGTCCAATATGACTTGAACAGGTCTTGAATGTGTGAAAACACATTTGAGCCCAAATACCCATGCTAGGCTTGGACATCAAATGGTTGCAGTAATTTAAATACAATAAAAATATAAGTTGGTAATAGTCAAAATAAATATTATTATTTTAATAAGGTAAATTTATACAAAAGAATTTTCACATACCTATGCCAAAAGTACATATATATATACACAAGAAAATACTTAATTTATAAAGTATATATATATATATATAATAATATATATACATACACAAGAAAATATATATACATATACATATGTGTACATATATATATATATATATATATAAATACTAACATATATACATATAATTTACTAACCATAAAATATATACATATATACATACATACTGTTTAAAACAGTATATATATACATATATACTAATATATACATATATATATATATATATACATATATATATATATATATATATATATATATATATATAAACAGTAAAAGAAAAAGAAAAGAAAAAGAAAAAGAAAAAGAAAAAGGAACTGAAACAGGGGGGCTCGAACCCTGTCCAGAGAAGCGCGCGGGGGGGGGGGTTTGATTTGTTCGGGCTGGCCAGTGGGTCAGCCCGCTAAGTCTGTTAGGGTTAGGTTTTAGTTAAATTTATTTAGGTCAGAAATTAAATGGGTTTTTATCCGTTAAACAAAGCCCAACCCGTTAGTCTATTCCACAGTTTGTCTCGTGTCCATACAGTCCAGGACACGAGAAGTCGAAATCTGACACAGAGTCGACGTGTCCGTGCCCAGCACGACACGTACGACTCGGCTAACACGTGTCCAGCACCATAGTTGAGTCCCCCGTGTCTAGGCGAGTCTCGCGTCTCAGTTTGAGACACGTACGACACAGAGGAAGGAATGTTACCCACGTGTCCGGCGGAGAGGAAGGGTTTCGAGAGGGCGAACGGCGGCTGGGGGCGTCGGCGTCGTGGCGCTCGGGCGGCGATCGACCTAGCTCGGCGTGGCGAACTCGTTGATGGTGGTGGTGGTCGATGACGTCGAGCGGTGGTGGTCGAACGGGGGTCGCCGGAGTAGAGCTAGGGTTTAGGTGTTCGTCGGGGAAGAAAGGGGGTCGTGGTCGGTTGTGGGGGAGTTTTAGGGTTAGGGTTTGGTTCAGGGGGATGAGGGGATCCTTTATAGGGGTTCGATGGCGGTGGGGGCAGCCGGGAAAGGCGGGGGCAGCGGCATGGGTCGGTCGGGGCAGTCGGGGCTGGTCGTCGGGGGTGGGTAGAAAAATTATAGGAAAACCCCTAGGCTTTAGGAATTTACATTAAGGTCCCAACCCTAACTGAATGCAAATATAATTTGCATAAACAATTCATTAATTACAAATCAATATAAAAACAATTCTAATATTTGCAAAACCATATTAAAAAAATTCTAATATTTGCAAAATAATATTTTTGTATTTAAAACTCATCTAAAAATCATTTAAAAATTCTAGAAAATTTCCTAAAAATCCTAATAAATATTTTAAGGCTATAAATGACATTAAAAATTAATTTGCACTAATTAAAATGAATTTGAAAAATTAGGGGCTTACACGTGTCGAAGGAGCACACTCTGTAGTGAAGAGACAACTAAAATCATCTCTCGGCAACTTTGTCTCTGTTTGGCAAGCTATACATCTTATGGTAGATCGGACCGTGAATGAAATTAAGGCATCATTTGAGATGAGCTTAAATATAGTCAAGCATGAGCATAGAAAGAATGTACTGTTAGATGCTGTAGTTCGCGTGGTATCACACACGGCGTTAACATTAATATGTGATGAGATTGAAAGGTCAAAGGATGTCGGGTTTGATCCCCAAGTTTGCGGGTGTGTACATCGACATACACTGGGCCTCCCTTGTGCACATCAGATTAATGAATATCGCCGTGAATCCATTCCTATTCCAGTAGAAGCAGTAGATCAACGTTGGAGGCAGTTGTCTATGATGCCTGTGGTGAAGACGAGCGATGATTTCTTCTCTTTGCCAAGTGTGAAACTTCTTCACGCAAGGTGGTTAGCCTCAGTAGCAGCAGAGCGGCAGTCCATTGAGCTTAAAGTGCAAGAAATAGCCTGTCCGGTCACTACTACAATGCATGAGCCGACCGTTGTTTCCAATCCTAAAGGCAGGCCTCACACAAGATTGACTAGTTCACAGAAGAGAAGGCTGGAGTCAACTAGGAGAGATCCATCGCACTTTGAGCATGTTGAACGAAGCTTACAGCAAGCTCCGCCCGCACGGAAGGGAAAGCTTGTCATTCGCCGAAAATTGGAGAAAATGGACCTCCCAAGAGAAGATATCGTTGCAAGCCAGACACTGAACATGTATATTGATAAATTCCAACCTGAGCTTCGCCGATACATTTGGTCTATTGTCGATGTCCCCGGTGATGGCCATTGTGGATTCCATGTGCTTGCAAGACATCTTGGTTATGATGTCAAAGACGGATGGAGACGGGTGAGGCAGGAGCTGTACGAGGAGTTAGAGACTCGTCTTCCATTCTACTCTCGTCTCCTAAGCGAAGAAACGGTTGCAAGTTTGTTGTTAAGTATCCCTTGCACCGACAGTGTTACCGGGACAGACCACTACATGTCAGTCCCGTCTGCCGGCTATTTATTTGCCAATAGGTACATGATACCTCTCGTAATTTTCTCGATGGGTATTAGAGAAACATTCTTTCCGATGTGCGCACCTCCGCCGGACCACGGACATTCTAACATATCTAACATGACCAACATATCACATATTCACACAAATAGTGCCTATCACATATTCACACAAATAGTGCCTATCACATATTCACACAAATAGTGCCAACACATATCACATAGCCAACATATCACATATTCACACAAATAGTGCCAACACATATCACATATCCAACACATATCCAGCCAACACATATCACATATCCAGCATATCACAAATCCACACAAATAGTGCCAACACATATCACATATCCAACATATCACATATTCACACAAATAGTACCAACACATATCACATATCCACACATATCCAGCCAACACATATCACATATCCAGCATATCACAAATCCACACAAATAGTGCCAACACATATCACATATCCAACATATCACATATTCACACAAGTAGTTCCAACACATATCACATATCCAACACATATCACATATCCAACATATCACATATCTAACAGAAGTATATCAACATATCCAACACACATCCAAAATAGTTTACAAGACGGACACAAGTATTCAACATCATACAGCCAGACGTTAGACAATCATATCACATATCATGGCGGGCCTTCGAACGAGACTCCGCATTACGCATGAATGGGAACTCAACCTCGTCGTCGATGCGCTCAAGCTCGTTGGCGACCAAGGTACTAGTGTCGACCAAGACACTAGTGTCACTTTGGCAAGCGCTCCGAAGTGTCTTGGCCAGTTCCTTCGCCCTTCTAGACTGTAAATGAAAGTATAATTGAATTTAGTATACAAACATGAAAATCTCGAACTAACTACTAATGCGGAACTCACCATCTTCACCAATGAAGCGTACAAGATATTTTTGGAAGGAAGATTTCCAACAGCTACTACGGCCGAGGGACCCGGGTTTGTAGGGTTCAACAACTTGGGATGTCCGACCCGCCGGAAGTACGGCATGTAGTCCTTGCTGCAGTCGGCCATCTGGGTGACCGGTTGGCTCTCATCTTCCCGAAGCAGGTGCCTTTGCCACTCGGAGTAGAAGTCGGTCACCCAGTCGAAACATGCCGGTTTGTAGTTCAATGGTTGGGTCCCGCGGGGAGGTTCCAACATCTGTAGTGTGCGCTTCGGCACACTTTGCACGAAGCCGAACTGCCGAAGTACACGATCAGGCATGTACGGCTCCTTGATATCATAGCATGTGATCATGCCATGAAATAAAGAAACTGGTTGGATGGCACGACTCCCCTCGCGCAAATCCCGGTATGGATCCCAAAATATCTGTAGGAAAACAGTTAACAGCAAAAAAAAACTTAACATGAAAAATTAAGGTTAGTCCCAATTTATTACCTCTTCCGGTACCAAATTGTCAAGTACTTCACGAATGGAAGCCAGGATTTGCCAATCTTTGGTTTCCACCTGGGCCGGCCTCCATCGAGCCACTCTAGGAAGTTGTTCAAAATAGATTGGGTTCTGGTCACCCCGCCTGAGCATCGGAAAGTGCTCGTATATCCATGCCTATTCAATTACTAAGTTAATAGTCACAAAATATAAACAACAAAATAAAGTATACGAGATTAAATCGTTGAAAGTTTTCTTACATGTAGCAGAGTCTGGCATCCAGCAATTGTCTTAGTCCCGACACGGGATGCGATGCCGAGTTCGCGGTAAAGATAGGCGAGAATACCGCTACCCCACGATATATCGATGAAGTCATCCACGGACAATAAATTGAGCATGTACCTCGCATGTATCGAGGTTCCAGACTTGTCCGAAATGCCCACCGTTCCAAGGACGAACAGCATGTAAGCACGGGCCATCGCATCGACCAACTCAAAATCATCCTCATCCAATTCCATATTCCTGAAGTGCTCCACCAGAAATGAAAGAGGAATTCCATATGATTTCTTGAAGCCCGGGAGAGTGGTAAAACTAGTTTCCTCAAGTCCAAGGTTACTTGAGACAAACTTGACGATCTTTGAGTACCATTTTGTCGATTTTTCATCTCTGTAATGTTCTTTGGTCATGACGCGACCGGTAACTGGTAGCTCTAGTATCTGGTACACGTCGTCAAGTGTAATGGTTATCTCCCCGTATGGGAGATGAAACGTATTGGTCTCCGGGTGCCATCTCTCCACAAAGGCGGATATCAGGGCACTATCCATTGTCCTATAGGCATAATCAGCCAAATTATGTAAACCGCTCGGTACGATTTTCTCCTGGACGGCCTCCGGTAAGCTTCTAAACGGCCAAGACACGGTTTTCTTCCCGTGACTCACAGCCCTAAGCATACGATATGTCCTCTGTATATCAAACAACATATAAAAACATAAAACATATGAAATACATATAGATATCATATACTGAACTTCTAGCTTACAAAAGTAATGCACATACCGGGTCCTTCCATATTGCATATGCAATATGATTCTCAAAAGAAGCCAACATTGAGCAACCTGGAGGCCGGACAGACGGCTCAGAAGGACCGGCCTCTTTAGAAGGACCGACCTCCTCTTGACGTGGTGGTAGGAGTTGGCTAAGTGGCACGTCGTCGTCATCACTGGAAGGAGAAGGAGTACGAGCTCGTTGCTTCGATCGAGCTTGTGCAACCGGTGGGGGTCTCCGTGTCCCAGCCCGACCTTGGCCCTCCGGTTCGAAAATTGTTATCGGGCGCTCAAGAGGACGTTCGGCGCGTTCCTTCCGCTTTGATGCGGTGGGACGTATTCTTTTTGGTGCGTCCGGAGGACTGTCACCCCTATAGAACAATAGATTGTGCGACCGTACAATTAATAACTAATGCAGACTAAAATAGATCTGTTACCCCCTAATTTGTGCGACTGTTACCCCCTATTCTTACCCCCAGAACTGAGTACATTAGGACTGCCAAGGTTCTGGCAGTCCTCATGTACACAAGGACTGCCACAGGCCTGGCAGTCCTCTATTAACAGAGGACTGCCAGGACTGTGGCAGTCCTTGTGTACATGAGGACTGCCACAACCTTGGCAGTCCTACTGTACTCGGCCAACAGAAACGACTCGCTAGTTTGTCGTTTTCTAGGGTTAGGGTTTGAAGAGATATTGTGGGTTTGTCGTGTTCGAAAATGCCATTTATAAACCCTAAATACATTATAAACCTAAATTATCAAAAAAATTTAGACAATTAAAACTATTCTAGGGTTTCAAAAAAAAATTTAGAAAATTATAGAACGAAATTAGGGAAAAACGTACCTAGCATCCGATGTCTTCGACTTGCGTGTCATCTCGTCGAACGTGGGAGAGTTCGTGAAAGAAAATGGGTGGAGGAATGGTGGAGGAGAAATTTGTAGGGTTTAGGGAGATGAGAGAGCTCTTCTCTTTTTCTTCTTTTGGAGGAGAGAGAGAGGAAATGATGAAATGAGATGAAAAAATGAGTTTGGGGGGTTGGGCTGCCCCCTAGTAAAATTTGGGCTGCCCCCTAGTAAAAGTTCCACCCAATGGGCTGTCCCCTAAGTAAGGGCTGTCCCCTAGTAGAAATGGGGGTGCCCCTAAAAAAAACCTTTTTATGCCTACAACCAAATGCTTACAATTTTTTTATTTTTTATATATATAAATATATTAAATATATCTTTATTTTATAAAAGATCATTTTGTTATTTTTGTTTTTTATGAAACACGAATAATTTGATACTTTGATCGGAAACTGTCAATACCAATACTCATAGGAAGTGGGATAGAATAGATCCAGATGGATCTTGGATATATATATATATATATATATATATATATATATATATATATATATATATATATATATATATATATCTGCATGCGGTCCTATCCCTATCTACGACTCAGGAGGGTTGGAGACGAACTTTCGAAATAGGACCCTTACATAATATAAAAATTAAATTAACAAAAAAAAATATATATATATATATATATCGTCACCCAAATATGAAATATCTAGTGTTTTAAGTCTAACATGATAATCACTAAACAACAACTTTTTTGGGTTAAGTGTGGTTCATATTACATGCTTGTTCTATTCTAAAAACGTTCATATTAGTGTTTTTTTTTTAATCTTTGGATCGTCGCCTAGTCTTTTATATCATGTATACAACCTGTATGTAACTGATAGGTCCTATCTTCGCATCAAACGATACCCTCAATGATGGGGTGAGGTTTAAAAAAAAATTGATAGGAACAAGTGAAGACTTGGGAGTTGTAGGAAGTAAAACTATCTAATAGTCTAAGGTGATATAAATTCTTCTACTAAACAGGCATGTGAGAAACGAGGAGGAATAGACTATAAGAATAAGGAAGATGCATTTGGACGTGGAAGACTGGCAGAGCTTAGAAGCTTCTGGGAAGTATATATTTGGTCATATACTAATTGCTGAAACTTCAACACATCTTGCATTTATTTATTCTTCATTTCTATTGAGAGTGTGACACTCCCAACAACTCATAGACAATAATATGTATGGCTCGGTGATGGAGAGTACTGATCACAGTGGCGTCGTAGCAAGCTAGATTATCATCTACAAATCAAAATCAAGGACGGAACTAAAAATTCGAAATAAAAATAAGAATAAAATGATATATACGGGTAGCATATTTGGAATAAGTTGAAATAAAAATTGGATTAACCTAAATTAAATTCGTATTAAGTTAAAATGTGAACTCCAAAACCAACTTAGAGCATCATAAGTAGATGATGCTCAAAATTTTATTTTAAGGTCCAACATTTTGAAAATAAAGTAAATGTAGAATGTGTTAGATTTGTATGAGAATAATAAAAAATTATAAAATGAGCTTTGGTCCCAAAGATTATGTGGTCAAAAATTAAAGCGAGAAAAAAATAATGTAAATGTAGAATTGGACTCCAAATTGAGATTTAGTATTCTACAAAATGATTTCCTACATTCTGAATCTAGAAATTCTCAGGTCCAACCTATAGCTCGTGTGGATGAATTTGACCTGAAAATCTAGAAATTAAAACCTAGCTAGGACGAATCTTTTACTATTCTACAAAATGAGTTCATACATTGTAGATCTAGAATCTAGAAAATGGGTTGGACGTTACTAATGATGCTCTTTCCGAAGTTTCCACATTTGCTCTAGTGTCAAACTCTGTCATCCTTTTCATACATTATCATAATTAAATTTCCAAATCGATCATGCGTCATGTGTCACTAGCTAGAGATAGAAGAAGATGGTGAAACATGATGCAATCTCATTAATCTCGAATTCCAATATTATCATGAAGACAGATGAGGGAGAAGGTGCTTCGATCGATCATATTAACCTACAAATCGACCAGATGATTGTCCCTTCCCCACAAGTCCAAGTCTTCTTATAGAAATCAACGATTGGTACAGCCACGAACACAGGCCCACTTTCTTTTCTCTGCGTTAGACTTGGACCTGTGCTATGCATAATTTTTTTCTTCTTAATAATTTATGTATTTGTTGATATAATTCTTATAGTAATTAAAAAAATGTGTATATAATCATTTTTGGAATATTTTTTTAGATTTATTTTGCTGTGAGTTGCAGATGTATTTGGAATTTCAATATCTATAGATATGCTTTTTTTTATCATGAGCAATAGAATATAAAAAGACTTTTTATATGGGCACATCCAAATATGATCATGGCTAATCCGGATTGTGGCTAGCCCAAATTTTTTTTATTTTTCACAAGGCTAGCCCAATTTTTTTGATCATGGCTATCCCAAATCCTCCCCCCCACCCCAAACCCAATTTTTTTTTTTCCTTTATTTGCAAAATCCATTCTCTCTCTTCCAAAACCCTCACCCCTCTCTTCTTCTTCTTCTTCCTCTTCTCCTCCACCTCTCCTCAATCCCCAACATCTTCCTCTTCTCATCCACAACTCCTAAATTCCCAACATCTTCCACTTCTCCTCCACCATCCTCCTCTTTTGAAGAAATTAATTCAAGCACACAAATTCTTTCTCAATTTATTTCCAAAACCCTAGAAATTAATTTGAAAAATTCAAGCATCAATTACATTGTTTATTTCAATTCTTTGTAGCCCATTTGAATGAATTAAACTACATACGGAGTGGAAAATTACCCATTTAGATTAAACCCAAGTATAAACGAACGAGAAAACTCCGCGTCGACAAGGACTGCCCAATTTTCTGGCAGTCCTACAAACTGAATGGACTGCCAGAAGAATGGACTGTCCAGTTTTCTGGCAGTCCATTCAGTTTGTAGGACTGTCCGAAAATTGGACAGTTCTTGTTTACACTAGTTGAACAGCAATATTATGGTTTCCACCAATATTAGGGTTTGTGTATTATGATGAGCCTTTGTGTGCCATCAAAATTGAAAATGAGAAGAAAATTAGGGTTTAATTTTTGGGTGTTTTATTCTTATTTTCTTCTTCTCCGTCAATTGAAAGTCGAAATTCAAAATGGAAAGAAAATTAGGGTTTAAAACCCCATTATACTTGGAGATAGTGAGAATGAGTTGAGAAAGAAAATTAGGGTTTAAACCCCATCAAAATTCTCATTTTTGTTGTTTTTGTTCTTCTTCTTCCTCTTCTTCTTTTTCCTGTTCTTCTTGTTCTTCTTCTTCTTCTTGGATGAGTTGAGGAAGAAGAAGAACAAAATTAGAAAAATTGACATTTATACCAAAGAGTGGGATAGCCATGATCACTTTCTTCAATGGCAAACTTGTAAATAAACCAAAAAAAATGGGCTAGCCATGATAAGGTTTGGATGTGCCCATATAATTAGCCTATAAAAAAAGGTGTATAATAGTATACGTATCAAATATTAAAAATTATATATTTGGTAGCTGTCAAAAATTCTAAATATGACAATTTTTTGTTGGCAACAGAACGGATGCGAAAGCGATGCCAACTCACCTGAAGATAACAAACCACTGTCTAACATAGGCACCAAACCACTGTCTAACATAAGCACCAAAATAGATCAAACATAGTATTTTCTGTGACTATGTCAAATGTACAAATTTCGACATATATAACTTCAAAAGATACAAGATTAAATACAAATATATTGAACCATCTATCCAAAAGTTCAACTCCCTCACCAAACTCAAGAAGGAAGCAAAAGTTTGTAATGAAATCACTCATCCAACTATATGATAATTTTCCTGAACCAAGAAGGTCACTCTCTAAACCTATCTCCTCTTTCAATTGTTTTGAATGACAGAGCGTTAAAAGTAAAGCACAAAGTTGCTCTTAGATTTTATGTGAATTTGCACTTTGAATCTCCTGTATGAGCTTCTCCATGCCAACCACCCTCAAAGCACATATATAGGTTGAGAAAACCTGATTTAGGACATAAAAAATCCTTAAAATAGCCCAGCACCTTAGATACTGATTTTGGGCCCGCATCTGAGCCATTCGTCTACTGGCGGTATACCGCCCGAGTTTCGTCTGGCAAACAGCCAATTCTGACTCAAAATAGGTACACCGTTGGTGTACCAGTGCTGTTGTTTTTGCTCAATTTTGAGCCTTGTTCTGCCAACGATTCTTCATCGTTTTTGCTGCAATTTGGGCTATCTAGATTTGATCACACGAACATATTACATATTGATTCTGGGCTCGCACCTGAGCCATATTCGCCGACCGGCGGTATCGTCATTGTTTCGTTTGGCAAACATATATAGTCAATTCTGACTCAAAATCGGTACGTCGTTGGTGTACCGGTGTTGCTGTTTTTGATTAATTTTGAGCCCAGTTCAGCCATCGATGTTCCGTCATCTTTGTTGCAAATCATGTCGATGCTTCACGAAGTCCAGACTGTCATTCCAAGCACCTCAAATTGAGACTCGACCCCAACATATAATACCACTTTTTGGGAACACGATGTGACCCCAACCGAATTTGGTCCATGAGGTACGATATTGGACTAGACCCATATGTCTTAAAAGAAAATTTTCATGTAATGTTGAAACTTCAAAGCTCTAGACTCAGATATCTCACAGTTTGGGAGCTCAAAAACTTGTCTTATTAAATGAATGAAGCTGTGGCTTTATATACCAGCCTTACAAAATAGGAATGAAATAGAAAACAACCACACGTCCTAAAGACGTGGTGAAACTGTTAAAGAATAAATCAAACCTTGTCTACACCCTAAAAACCAAGGCATTATTAACAGAACAACAACTAATACAAAACTAAATGTGAAAAGCCAAATTGACTTATTCACCAAGACACCTTCAGTTCTAACAAATCCTCCCTTAAACTAACCTGCAACCTGCAGTCAGTTTACCTTTGGTGCCAAGCAGACTCCAAGCAAATCTCTCAGTCTCAAGAACACCTCTAGTTTCAATAGCTTAGTCATAAATAATGTCAGCAATTTGATCTTTCGAACCACAATGCACTAACTCAACAACTCCATCTTTTGTTAAATCACAAAGAAAATGAAATCTGACATCAATGTGCTTACTCCTACCATGCATAACAGGATTCTTCGAAAGCTTAATGGCTGTGCTATTGTCACAAAAGATCACAGTTCACTTACTTTGTTCATGCCTAAGCTTTTTGAGAATCATACGCATCCACACACTTTGACAAGCACAGGAGGCTGCAGCTATAAACTCTGCTTCAGTGGTGGAGAGAGTGACCACGGGCTGCATGTTTGAGGACCAAGCCACAGCACCCAAACTTAATGAGAACACATGCCCCGTCGTACTCTTTCAATCCTCAACGTCTCCTGCATAGTCACTATGAGAATAGCCCACCAACCTCTCTTCTCCTCCTCTCTTGTAAAGAATCCCTAACTCAATAGTGCCCTTTAAGTATCGAATGACTCTTTTTACTGCTTGTTGATGCAATTTAGTAGGCCTCTCCATGAACCGACTAATTAAACTTACCACATACGCCAAGTCTGGTCTGGTGGCAGTCAAATACATGAGATTGTCGACCATTTGCTTATAAGCTGTGGCATCAACACTGGTACCACCTTCATCCTTCACAAGCTTGAACCCCGGTACAATTGGATTCTTCACAGGATTGCACTGCTCCATGCCAAACCTCTCCACTACCTCCTTAGCATATTTCTTTTGACTTATGAAAATTCCCTCAGTGCTTTGCATAACTTCCACACTGAGAAAATATTTCATTTCCCCAAGATCAGACATGTCAAACTCCTGCTTCATAGAGTCCTTGAACCTATTGAACATTGCTTCACCATTCCCTGTGAAAATGAGATCGCCCACATACAAGCTGACCACAAGAAATCTTCCTCATTCCTCTGTCTTTATAAACAGAGTGCTCACTAAGGCATCTTTCAAACCCCTCTTTGACAAAATAAGATTCAATCTTACTGTACCAAGCTCGAAGAGCTTGTTTGAGTCTGTATAAAAGCCTTCTTGAGTCTATACACTTTGTCTTCTGCTCCCTTCTTCTCATAACCCCGATGTTGCTCAATAAACACTGCCTCATTCAACTCACCATGCAGAAAGGCACTTTTCACTCAAGCTGGTACACAGTCCATCCTTTTTGAGCTGTAAGAGCAAGAATCATTCTCATAGTATCCCAACGACTGGAGCAAACATCTCGGTGTAATCAATTACATTCAGCTGAATCATCTGATGAAGAATTGGTAACTCTCTCTTCAACCTGCTCTTCTTCTTTTCCCTGTTCTTCTTCTTCTTCACTGGCTTCTTCTTCCTCATTTCCTTCTTCTTCTTTTTCATCTCCCCAGTAAAAAACATCATTCTTGGCTTCTTTAAATGTTTTTCCCCAATTCGACTTCTCGTCTTCTTTAAACACAACATCCCTGCTTATAACAACTTTCTTCGACACAGGGTCATACATAGGCTTTAGATTCTTCACTTAAGCCTAAGAGAACGCACCTGAAACTCTTGTCATCAAGCTTTTGCCTTTTGTTGTCAAGAATATGCACATGGCTAATGCAACCAAACACCCTAAAATGATCAACAGAAGGCTTGAAACCACACCATGCTTCCTCTGGCCTCATATCCTTCACTAATAGTATGGGACATCTATTAAGTAAATGAACCATCCAGTTTACCGCTTCGGGCCAGAATTCTTTAGGAACTTGCTTCTCGGACAACATACAATGTACCATGTTCATGATTGTTCGGTTCTTCCGCTCTGCAACCCCATTTTGTTGTGGGGTGTAGGCTGCGGTAAACTACATACAAATGCCATTTGAGTTGCAAAACTTGTTGAATTCCACTGAGGTGAACTCCCCACCTCTATCAGTACGAAGACAACATATAAAGTTCCCTGTTTCTTTCTCTACCAAACTCTTGAATTTCTTAAACATAGCAAAAGCTTTTGACTTGGAATTTAAGAAATAAGTCCAGACTTTCATACTATAATCATCTATAGAGGTGATTATGTACCTCTTTTGGCTGTTGGACTTGGGGGTGATTGGATCACAGATGTCTGCGTGCACTAGCTGAAGTCTCTGAGAAGCTCTCCACAGGCTTTTCTTTGGGATGGATTCTCGATGTTGTTTGCCTATCATGCAGTCTATGCACAGTTTCGAAGAAGATTGGAGAGAAGGCAGGCCCTTCACCATTTTATTGTAGGACAAGGTTCTCAGCCCTTTGAAATTGAGATGCCTAAATCTACGGTTGAGTCTTGTCTTCAGATGCAGTTTGAAAGCATGCAGGGGCTGGAGCTTGAGTTTGAGTTTGCACAAAGGCAAGAAGAACAAACATTCGATTAGCAGACATTTGAGTTTGCATAATCAATCCTCTTACAGGGTGATATATCTAGGGCTGCAAACGAGCCAAGCCGAGCCAAGCTTTTGTAAGCTTGAGCTTGGCTTGACTAAAATTAATCGAGCTCAAGCTCGAGCTCGAGCTTGATAAATTTTTTAATTTAGAGCTTGAGCTTGGCTCGAGCTTGTTTATATTAAGCTTGAGCTTGGCTTGGTTTGAGCTTGAGCTTGGTTTGATAAGCAAGCTTGATTCAAGCTTGATAAACAAGCTTGATAAGCTCAAAATCAAGCTCGTTAAGCTTGATTTTAAGCTCGCTCAACTTTATTTCAAGCTGATTAAGCTTGATTTCAAGCTTAACGAGCTCGATTTCAATTTAGTTAGGTTTGAATTAACAAATTATTTATAAAATTTTAATTTAAAAAGTTTCTTAATATCAATTATTAAGGACATAAATACATAATGCACACAAATATATATATATATATATATATATATATATATATATATATATATATATATATATATATATATATATATATATATATATATATACTTCAACAAAGAACAAATGAGCTTCTACGCAAGCTCCTAAACGAGCTTCTAAACGAGCCAGCTCGCAAGCTCATAAACGAGCTAGCTCACGAGCTCAAACGAGCCGAGTACTTCTAAGCTTGAGCTTGGCTCATTTATTAAACGAGCTCGAAAATGAGGCTTGAGCTCGGCTCGTTTACTAAACGAACCGAGCTCAAACGAGCTTTTATCGAGCCGAGCTAGCAGCTCGCGAACGGCTTGGCTCATTTGCAGCCCTAGATATATCTTACATATTCCATGCTGAATAACAATGGCCAGGTTTCTTTCTTGCAATTGACCAATAGTCAATAGATTATTTTTAAGCTCAGAAATATCATACACTTCACTGATCACCTGATTTGCTCCATTGACTTGTAGTCTGATGAATCCTTTCCCCATCACAGCCATCTTCGATTTGATGCCAAGCTTCACCACTTGCCTGAATGTCTCATCTAGGTTGAGGAACCATCGCTTATTACCACACATGTGGTTGCTGCACCCAGAGTCAAGGAATCAAACTTCCTCTCTTTTGGAATTATGGAGCTCTGCGTATGCCATTAACAACGTCTCATGTTCTTCATCAAGCTCAGTATAATTAGCACCTTTTCCCCAACTAGGACACTCATATTGGAAGTGTCCTAACTTGTGGCACTTATAGCATTCTATATATATATATATATATATATATATATGGATGCATATATATATATATATATGGATGCATAAAAAAAAAAAAAAAAAAAAAAAAAAAAAAAAAAAATATGGATGCATATGATATTCTCAAGAAACTACATTTTTTGGCATCATTATGAACCCCCATATGTTATCGTTGACTCTCCGGACTTGCATGACATTCAAGGTGTTGAGTGGGCCGGATGGCCCAGTCCCCTGCTCCAGTCCGGCCGATCAAAATCGGTCCGGGCCGGCCTGAGCCCAGTCAACGACCCGGATCGGCCCTGAACGGCCCCTATAATGCGGGCCAGTTCTCTATCCCCGACCAAGTAGTCCGGACCGGTTTGAGCGAAGGTCCGGGTCGGAAAAACCCTCAAAACCCGACCGAACTGACCCGGACCGGGCCGGGTCCGGGCCCGGTTTGGCCCTTTTTTGGATTTTGTTTTTTGTTTGTAACCGTTAGGGATGTAAAAGACCCAAATACCCTCGATTTAGTGGCTATTTTTTGAACGTTGGAAGGGTATTTTGGTTATTTTGCTAAAAATGACCAAAATACCCTTATAACTACTTTTTTTGGGGGTAAAATAGGTCATTTTGCTCTCCAAAAAACTATAAATAGACCATAATCTTCAAACTTAATCACACCACAATTTCTTCCTCTTACAATTTTTACAAGCAAACTCATGTGAAGAGACGATTTATATCGTGGATAATGATGAACTACCACAGCAACCGCAAGATCAGCAACCGTAACCTGTACTGCAACCTCAACCGGAACCGCTAGATAATTCGAAAATTTGGCATCATTTTAGCGGAGTTTACGATGAGCGTCGTGCAAGTGGCAGTACCAAAAGAAGATACACCAGTACAGTTCTTGTTGAATGTTTGCATTGTAGGAAACGAATAAAATAGGACCATAGCCATGGTATAGGAAAGTTACGCCGACATTTAAAATCATGTACCCACATTAATCACATCTTGTATTAGTCATTAAAATCATGTACTGGTAATCTTGTATGAGTCTTTGTAATGTTGTATTAGTCATTAATCGCAGTTTATATATTAGTCATTTATCGCAGTTTATGTATTATTTTACTTGGTCATTCAATTTTTTTTTTAAAGAAAGCAATTTTTTTTCCTAACCCGAACCGGGCCAAACGGTCCACTGCTGAATCGGCCCGGTCCAGGCCCAGCCCGTCCAAACCGAGCCTCGGGTCCGGGCTGGATCCAGCCAAGCCTCCTCTGGGTTGTCCGGTCCGGCCCGCTGTCGCTCACAGTTAATAAAATATTTAGGTAGTTGTTTAGTTATTTTTTACTTTTTTAATTTATTTAAATGTATGATGATATATATACGGCTTGACGGCTCACTCGAGCCGTTTTCAAACCGCATTATATAATAGAAGATATGCATAATATTTATGTATTTTTTTTCTTTTACTTTTTTGTCATGTAATGCATAGGATATATATATATATATATATATATATATATATATATATATATATATATATATATATATATATATATATATATTATACTTACTTTTTTGTCATGTAATGAATAGGATATGCATAATATATATGTATTTTTCCTTCTTTTTTTTACTTTATTTTGTCATGTAATGCAAAGGAAATATACTTACTGAACGTATTATGTTCTAAATTAACAGAGTCGGGATTGGTGGATAAATATGTATCTTAACTGCAACGGTTTGGAGTAAAAAAAAAAAAAAAAAAAAAAAAACAGTTTCAAAAAGCAAAGTAGGAACATGAATTGCCCAATCGTATAGAATAACCATTATCAATATGTCCCCAAACAATTGAACTTCCACGACTGTGGAATACTTATTACTTTGTATACAAATGAGAAAAAGAGTAACCGAGTAAGCAAGCAACAGCAGCTATAACTATAAACGATGGTAAAAAAGAAAGAAAGAAAAAAAAACATACGCATATGTATGTGTAAGGAAGTGGAAATGCCTGCCAAAGTGTTAGTACGAGGAAGGAAACTTGACATAAATTGCTTCCGAGCACGCACGATCGGATCATCAGAGCTAGAGAGGAGAGCTCAGGCCTTCCTGCAGAGCCAGCGGGTGGAGAGGCGGGGGGCGGGACGAGAAGGAAGGGGTCCTCGTCTTGATGGAGCCGGCTCCCTTCATGATCCACCGCTGCGTCGCTTTCGCGTACACGGACCGGAACAGGGGGCCGACCCTCTCCTTGAACTTGAGCACGAGGAAGAAGATGAGCCTGTAGGAGACGAGTATCACGAAGACCACCATCAGGTCGAACCACTTCGACCGCTTCAGGCTGATCCCGAAGATGTGCTGCACGATGTACTCGCCGCTCAGCTTCGGATCGCCGGGCACCATGGGATCGAACTCCAGCCCAAGGAACCCGTCCTTGTAGTTCCCCTATAATTAAGAGCGACAATGTTGTTGTTCGATTGCAATGCATATAGAAACCAAGCAAAAAATGAATGTGAAATCGTTATTTAACTACAGGCATGTCCTACCAGTCATCAGCAATTTGTGTTTGCTTACTGAACATCCCTGTGACCTTCCGTCCACGGTTTTCAATCAGAGTCCGGTCTAGGAGTAAGTCCGACAAGACTTTGGACACGGAACAACCTTTGTTCTTTGATATAATTACATTGTATTTTTGAAAATATAGAATTTCTGCATTTGGTATATGAATAAATTTACGGGAATATGGCGTCTCATTATATAAAATTTCTAAATTATTCCTACCTTACAAAATTACAATTTTAGTAAACCAATCTTCTAAACATAAAACTAAATACAATCTTGTTGTATGGCTAGCTTAGTACTCTCACTACTAACAAATGCTGATGTGGCGGAGAGAGGTAACCAAGTTTACAGCTTTAGCTGGTAGTGTTAATGTTAACCAGCTAAACCTGTAAACTTGGTTATCTCTCTCCGCCACATCAGCATTTGCTAGTAGTACTGAGCTAGTACTAAGCTAGCCATAGAACAATTTCGAACTAAATAACCTATCTAAAGACATTTAGATCTTATTCGTCAATATGAGCTTCATTGTCAAAGTATAATTCTTATCTAACATATAATAGATATTCAACAAAAATAAGATTAAGCAAAAAAAAATTGACATTGGGAAGATTTATGAAATGCCCAAAAACTAAAAAAGTTTTATGTAAAACCCACCGCTAAAAAAACTTTCATCGCGTGCCCAGAATTAGAGAAACTTATCCAAAGCGGGTTCCAAATGACCCTTTTGCCCTTCCTTTTAATTTATTGGAAACACCCACAAAACTGCTCTTAAAAAAACGTTTCAATACTCCATCTTCTTCCATACGCTGCTCACTTTCGAATCTAGGTTTTCTCCTCAAAAATCTTCAAAAACTCGTCGAAAAATTTCCGAAAGACCGGGACGAACGACAAAAGTTCTAAAACGGAGGTCCAAACATCATTTTTTTGCGAATCTAAAATTTCGGAAGGCCGTCTAACGGTGAAGCGGTTACTTTCAGTCTCCTCGACGATACGCTCATTTTGCGACAAACGGGACCTCGTTTCGACCTCCCAGTCAAAAGTTATGGCCCTCCAAAGTTTCAGCTAACCATAAAATGCAGGAGAATGACATTCTCCGTCTTAATTTACACGGAGAATGACCATTCTCCGTCTTAATTTACACGGAGAATGGTCATTCCAGTGTTAAAACGCAGGAGAATGACCATTCTCCGTGTTAAATAAAACGGAGAATGGCATTCTCCGTCCTAATTAAGACGGAGAATGGCCATTCTCCGTGCTAAATTAAACGGAGAATGACCATTCTCCGTCTTAATTAGGACGGAGAGTGACAATCTCCGTGTAATTTATCACGGAGAATGGTCATTCTAGTGTTAAAACGCAGGAGAATGACCATTCTCCGTGTTAGAAACACGGAGAATGCCATTCTCCGTGTTAATTAGGACGGAGAATGCCATTCTCCGTCTTAAATAAAACGGAGAATGCCATTCTCCGTCCTAATTAAGACGGAAAATGACATTCTCGGTCCTAATTAAGACGGAAACGGAGAATGTCATTCTCCGTGTTAATTAGGACGGAGAATGGCATTCTCCGTCCTAATTAAGACGGAGAATGTCATTCTCCGTCCTAATTAACACGGAGAATGGTCATTTCCAGTGTTAAAACGTGTAATTTAGTTTTTTCAGGAATAAAGAGTTTCGTTCTTCTTTCAAAGCGATGATAATTCTTATGGAAAAGAAGAAGAAAGATCTTCTCTCCACAATTGAAGATCTGAGTTCAAATGTCTCCACGATGAAGATGATGATGATGGTGATGATGATGACGAGCGATGATCTGAGTTCGACTGAAGAAAAACACACCGAACTACGAACGATCTTTGCGATCTCTGCTGAATATGAGAGCAATGGAATTCAGATTTCCCGTGAAGAAGAAGAAGACGAAAATCGCAATCCAGATCTGAGTTTTTTGAATTCAAATACATATAGATGACCAATTCGCGCGGAGGGGTAGTTTCGGTATTATAAAAATAGCAGTTTCTAGCGGGTGGCATCTAAAAGGGAATCTTGGAATATTTAACGTGAAAATACTTAATTCTGGGTATTTCATAAAACTTATCCAGCGGGTGGGCATTTCATAAAAGCCCACCCCGAAATTGGGTTTCTCAGCAATTTCCAGATTGACATTTGTTGCATTATTTTCATAAACTACGAACTCCAAAATCTTCATGTTTATTTATCATAAAACACCCATTGCAATAATATAACAGTATTCAAACACCAAAAAGAAAAAGGGAAAAAATCACCTTCAAGCTCAAATTCACCATGCATTCAATACCATCTTTACTAATTACTTTATATCTTATATTAGAATGTAAAAAAGGTATTGACCTTACTGCTAGTCTCAAATAGGTTATAATATAGTATTCCCAATGCATGTCAAGTACTCACTAACATAAATAATCCTCCTCGTATGAACGGTTCTAATGAAATGTCGATCAAACATTCTACATTCAACACTACTTTGACTCGCAATGTGCCCAATATTAGTTAAATTACAAAGCTCATAATAATTCTTGAAACACCATTCATATTGAATCCATCCATCCGGTTAGCTAAGGAAATAAATCTACATCAGAAAAATTTATATTGACTTCAATTTTTTTGTCGAGAAATAAATAAATGAAATTAGAAAGGAATTTGTTATGAGTTGATCGTCTTTGAAATACTGTCGGATTTGTGTCTAGATTGGGTATTGTTCAAGATTAGATATGTGTCGGGCTTGTACAAGAGAAGGCGTTGTTGGAATCATGTAGGGAATAAGAATTAGGAAGGAGGAAAAATACTTGTCCTAATATAAATTTTGGTGAGAAATATTTTCTTTCTTTTTTTTTTTTTCTTTTTTTGTTTTTTTTTACATGCTTATGCCAAATATAGTAATATGATCAAGACGCTAATCTGTCGTCATTAGAGTATCCGACATTGGTTTCAGTATATCCGAAACTCAACTTCTGTCGCCTCGCCGAGTAGACGCTAAGTGTAACATTAATCCGTCCAGTGTTCTTCTAACGAGACAAATAATCGATCTTTCGTTGCTACGATGTTGTCGTTATGATCCTGAGGCGTCAAAAGGACGTCGTTAAAAAGCACGACACGAAGCTATGTTGTCAAATGTCCTCGAAGGTTCGACTGTTTGGCGACGAAAAATCTTAGTGACGGGACATTCGACATGTATCCGTCGGCATCCGTCGCTATTTCCATATAACAACATTTCGGCAATGGATTGGACTGTCGCTAAATGCTTATATTTTTGTAGTGTCTGTCGCTAAATGCCTATATTTTTGTAGTGTGAATCCTCATCCGTATTACCGTCTACCGGATGCCCCCAAAGAGTATTACACATATTGAAGTAGAGAAGTTATTTGTGTCTTACTTAGCATTGTAGCTTATAGCTTAACCTATTCCTAGTTCATTAGGCTTATGATGCACTAAAACCCACCTCCCTCATGCAAAATTTCCTATAGATTTTGCAGAAAAATTAACTAGCGCGAAGCGTCCAGTTCCTGAGGCTTGAACAGTATGTAGCCATTTCGCAAAGCCCTCGTACAAATTCCTGCTTCGGAAATCATTTGTGTAAGCAAATTTCAAATTGAAACTGTTTTGAAGTCACATGCATGACCGTGTCTGAGGGAGTGCAACAAGATGTAGATTGCACCAAAAGGTTAAAAAAAAAAAAAAAAAATTAAACCTTATGTATTACTAATATGGAATTTTCTCATTTTTTTTTCGAAGATTAATTTTTTTTTTTTTAGCATTTTCACAAGGTCCTTAGTGCATCATTAGTAGTTGGGACTCTCCAATGCAATTTGGAGCCCAAAATTTGGAAAGAAAGATAAAAGTAGAATAAATTGGATTTGTATGAGAATGGCAAGTGAGCTTTGGTCTCAAAAATTTTTTGATCAAAAACTAATGTAGGAAAAAAATAATGTAAAATCTAGAATTTAGAAAATTGGTCTCCAATTGGGACTTACTATTCTACGAAATGAGTTCCTACAATTTAGAATGTAGAAATTGGAAAACTCAACCTATAGCTCCCATAGGTGGAATAGAATCCAAAATCTAGAAATTGAAAATATGAATAAAATTTACTATTCTACAAAATGAGCTCCTATATTTTGAATTTTGAATCGAGAATGTGTGATGCGTCTTACTAAAGATGTCCTTAGAACGTTAGAAGTTACCTGCAAACCCCATGAGCCATAGGTGATGTATGATATGGGATAGCGCCAAATAATTTTGGGGAGCTCCGGAAGTAGCCGAAAGAACCCAGCAGTCATCATCATCAGTCCCTGATCATAAAAATAGCAAGAACAAAATTTTCAATTAGCTACTAAAGTTTGCCATTGATCCTTGCCTAAACGGACTTCATCAATCAAAGTGGCGGAACAACATACAATGATCCCAGCTCCCGTTATAACACCCATCATGTAGTTGGGGACGAACGCCGCGACGACCATCATGAGGCTCTCTATCACCGTGACCGCGACGTAGAGGCTGACGATGAAGTAGGCGTAGTGCTCGAACCCGCTGCGGAACTTCACCATCGAGCAGGTTATGGCCCCGGAGGCGGTGGCCACCGCCACCACGAAGGGGAACGAGGAGAGGTAGTTGGAGACGATGTACACCGCCACCCCGTAGTACCCGTTCTGCCTCTCGCGGGTGAACACCCTCAGCTCCTCGATGAACGAAGGGAACCCCCCGATGGACATGAAGGTCAGGAACCCAGACACGAAGCCCCCGCAGGCGGCCCGCGCCATTATGGAGTTGTAGCTCGTGCCCACGTCGTAGTAGATGCTGCCGACGCACACGGAGACCACTATGTAGATCACGATCCGGAGCCAGTAGTAGCCCACGTCTCTCGACATGTTTTTGAAGGACCTCCTCGTCAGGGTTGTCAGCTGTTTCAGCCATGCGGCCTGGCTCCCTTTCTCCGGTTCCACAGCAAGTCCTTCCTGCAAGAGAACAGAGAGTTATAGAAGCGAGGAGATGGACTGCGGTCTAAACTGTCAGTCAGTGATATCCTTTGTTTGCCGCAAGGAAGCATGGAGACTCCCCAAAAAAAAAAAGAGAGGGGCTGTGTCGTGTCGGACGCAAATCAGAGAGGAAAGCATATTTGGCCGCCTAAGGGAGTGACCGCGCTGGCCCGTCAGCCCCCTGTTAGCTTGGGCCCAGCGCCGGCGGGGGAGTCAATGGCTGGTTGCCATGTGGCTGTAGGCCAGTGTAGTCGCGCCCAAAGGGCGGACAACATAGCTGGAACCAAAAACCAGACGACGGAGTCAGGGCCGGCCCATGGGCAAGCCAAACAAGCCAACTGGCTTGGGCAACCCCCCATTCACAGGGCAACCCCCCCTGGTGGGCTAACAAGTAGAGAGTTCTGCCTGGGCCTGCTGCTAACAAAAATCTGTGTTGACAAAACACCAGCGGCAAACAAAAGCCAGCAGCAGAAGTCAGGTCAGGGGTTCTCTCCCCATAGTCCCTATTATTGAGTTTTCGAGGATTTGTTCACTAAAACTCGGGACCGAAGTCCCATGGCAGCTTCAGGACTGGAGCTCCTTCGTTGCCGACACAGCTTCCTTCCGCTTCTTCGTTGAGGTTCGTAACTAATTTCCAAGTGAAGTTCGTGTTTTTTTTATTAGTGCCCATTGCCAATTTAAGCAAGCTGTGCAATAAAAATCAGAACTTTGTGCTTGGTTTCAAGTGAAGCTTGTGTTTTTATGAGCTGCCATTACTAATTTTGATAGAGTTGTGCAGTAAAAAATCGAGATTTTGTGGTTGATTTCAAGTAAAGTTTGTTTTTGTATGACTACCCATTCCTAATTTGATCAAGTTGTGCAGTAAAAATCAAAACTTCGTTCTTGATTTGATTTCAAGTAAAGCACATGATTTAGCTATTGCTATTTGCTAGCTTCAGTTCCTATATAGGCTATATATGTTTGTGGAAATTCCTCTTCCAATAGGAAAGTCATCAACCTAGGATTTTTCTAATCGGAGTAAAATCAGTTCCTATATAGGCTATATGTTCTTGTTTAATGCAAAGTTGAGAAGTTGTTAGGATAAAAACTTGATGGAGCATTGCACTAAACTAGAACTTTTTTTAACACCCAACATTGTGATATAAATGGAAAAGGGTATCATAATCGGACATACTTTTTTGTGGTTATTTTTGTAATCAATATTTTGTGGTATAGATCAAGTTAAAATCACAATGTAATCTCAATTTTACCAACAACAAAAAATTATCTATATGTTTTTATTGTAATTATTTTTTCAATTAGGGTCAAGGGGCAACAAAAATTAGCTCAGGCTAGGGCAACCCAACCTCCCGGGCCGGCCCTGGACGGAGTAGTAGGTATATAGAAGAGAGCATTCTCAGAGAGTGAAAAGCACGTGCCGATAGAAAGGAATTCAGAGGTTCGGTGCCATAGAAGGTACAATTTTCTCAACCCGAAACGAAATGGCTGAGAAGAAATTCCTCTTTGAGGATACTCCCGCGATCAGATACAGTAGAGACGAGGTGGAGCCTGTAGCCCAGAGGATTATAGCACATGGCTATACTTATGTGACACGGTTCGGACACTCAAAAATAAATTAGAACACATCAAAATAGGCGCCATGCTTACTGTGATGTGTCGTAATAGTGTCCATGCAACGAGAAATTATTCAATGGGCCGAGCTCACCATGTGGCAGACGTGGCAGTGGTAAGTCCTGAGCCCCCTCCAATGGTATAATGACACATGTGCTATATTAGTCGTACATGAAATTTACCACTGCTCTACTAAATAACGAAAATGATAAATGGTCCGCGGTTTCTGCCTGCTGGCGTGACCGCGAACCTACGTGGCCAAACCCTATTCGTCCTCCCCTATTCGCGTGGTGACTACCGTCGGTAGACCTGTCAATGGGAGACTGCCATGTGGACTGCGAGCCAAAACTGTGGACCAAAAGCACAGTCCACGTGGCAACGTCCGCCGAAATTTCTCCCATGCAATATAGTTTGCACTAACATCAACGTTGGACAACTTAGGAAAATATAGGATTTTAATCAGAACCGAAGAGAAGGGTGACCCAACATCAGAGCCAAAAAAGAAAAAGAAAAAACTTACAATCTTGGATATCTCCTGAATTTGCCTTTTAGCCATCATGGCATACTTGGAGCTCTTGTAACTCTCTACTAGTATGTCTTTAATCTCTGAAGTTCTCAGCTTTGACAAGGGATCCGAGGATGATTCTACCGCCTAATTCGTAAACAAAAAGCACACAAATAAATCAGTACAAAACAATATTCCTGTAGTAAACTTTTTCTCTGAAGGAATTAAAAAGAAGAAGAAGACATGATCCCAACTAAACTAAGCAGCAAACTTACACTACGCGTCTTCATGGATCCTTTCAGTGAAGCATGAACTTGGTCGAAATCAGTATTTACGCACCGAAGAAAGTGATCCGATGGATTTCTTCTGCTAGGACAGGGGAACCCAACCTCTGCAAAGAACTACAAAAAGAAAACACAATTTTCGTTACAAAAACACAACCATGCAAGCGAGACGAGAGTCTCTCAAACGCTTACGTTGGTGGCCGTCTTCGCGTCTCCAAAATATACGGTCTCTCCGCCCGACAAGAGGAACAGGTCGTCGAAGAGAGCAAAGACCTCGCTGCTAGGCTGATGCACCGACGAGACGATGGTCTTGCTGCCGTCGAGCGCCATCTGCCGCAGCGTCACCGTCAGGAAGAAGGCCGCGGCGCTGTCGAGGCCGCTCGTGGGCTCGTCCAGGAACAGGAGGCGCGGCCGGGTGAGCAGCTCCAGAGCGATGCTGAGCCTCTTCTTCTCCCCCCCGCTGATCCCTCTGAGGTGCCAGTTGCCGACCAGCCGGTCCGCGCAGTCGTGGAGGCCCATCTCCTCGATGGCCCCTTCCACCGCTGCGGTCAGCTCGGCCTTGCTCATGGTGGAGGGGAACCGCAGCTGCGCTGAGTAGTTTAGGTATTCCCGGATGGTCAGAGTGCCCAGGAGCACGTCTTCTTGCGTCACATAAGCCTATAGAGTTGCCAAAGGGACTCCATTAACTTAATCTTCGCATTAATAGACAACCTGTATTATATTATGTGCATATCTATGTTATGTTGTATGGACACGAATAAGACACAACAGATTTCTGACACGATGGTACTGATTCAGCATCTATTTTGGTGTATCTTAGTATAATTTGTAGTGTGTGTAGCGTGTGTGACACGATGCACCACGGACACGCCCGTGCTTCCTAGACAAGCATTCAAACACTGAAACCAAATGAAAATTGAGATTTGAAGTCATAATCTAGGAAGCACGGACATTCAAAAAATATGGACCATATTGTGGACGGGTATTGATCACAATTTTGATGCTCCTAGGACACACAAAAATAGATGCCATGTCCGTGTCACCGTGTTATGTCATCTCCATATCTGTATCCGTACAACTTAGATCAGAACTAAAAACTTGAGTAAAAGTTCTGAGATGGCAATGAATCTTAAAGAAATCTTTCATATTTAGAGTTAGCTATCCTGAATTATTATAATCGTAAATTTTTTTACTAAATTGCAAAAAATATGAGTTAAGAGTCCCCCATCTCCCTCATAAAAAAAAACCCAACCATTGCATTAATGGTATAAAACTACTATTTTGTGTTTCCTCCACCATTCTAATGTCTTTTCTATACCATGACCCAGGGTCGGTCCAGGGCACGGACGAGATGGACAACCGCCCTAGGCCCCCAATTTTGGAAGGTCCCATAATTTTAAATAAACTAGATTTATCCATAAAAAAAAATTAAAATTAAAACAAAGAACCAATTTGGAAACAACAAAAAAGTCGGCACAAAATTTCAATATGGAAACAAAACTAAAATTGAAAACTTTTTTTTAAGATCAACTATGTCACAAGATCAAAAGATTAAATGGCTTAGGATCTGATATCTATTGAAAAAAATGCTAAAAAACTTGATTATAATAGCTTAATTGATGGTCTTGCTTGTAAAAATGCTGGAATTTTTTTTTTATTTATGTGAGAAAAAAGTCCAAATTTTAGATTTTGTCCTAAGGTTCCATAAACTATAGGACCGGCCCTGCCATGATCAATAAGAAACCATGAATCTTCATTGTTTACCATGAGCTTAAGAAGACTCTTTTACCCAACAAGGTGTCATTACTTTTCCATGAATATGTTGGTACCATAAGTTCAAGAAGAACTGATAACTTCGTTGTCTACCGTAAGTCAAGAGTAACCCAAGAACCCAAGAAGAAAACATTAGCAACCCATGAATCCATTAAATGTAAACCATGAGGTGAACCAAGAAGAATCCATGAATACATGCCTAGTATAGTACTATGAGCTCAAAGAGAACCCGTGAACACATTGTTTGTTACCACCTCAAGAGGACCCATTGTTGTTGGAATATGGATAAAGGAAGAGGAGGACAAAATTCTCAGACATAAAATAAAATATTTTTGTTAATTAGATGAATATTCCTTTACTATATGAGTTAATTTAAATTGCGGGACAACTTAACTAACATTGTTTGTGATTTGGAAAAAAAAAATCTGTCAACATTTGGAATACTTAGGCTACATATGAAAGATTTAGAGAACATAAATCTAAAAAAAGTCCTAGTAAATAAGTACATAAATTGTACATAATGAATTTTTGGTCTGATCGAAAAATATTCCATTTTACACTAAATATGTTTTAGCTTAGAATTATTTCCATGATTCCCAAATCTAGAATTTTTCTCTGCAATCAAATCGTGCAGATTGTGGAGAGAACTAAACAATTCGAAGGACCTCAGTTTACAGAGAAGAAGCACAAACATACAGTACTGAACTCACATTGCTTGTGATTTGAAAAAAAAAAAAAAAAATCTGTCAACATTTGGAATACCTAAATATGAAAGATTTAGAGAACAAATATCTAAAAAAATCCTAGTAAATAAGTGCATAAATTGTACATGATGAATTTTTGATCTGATCGAAAAATATTCCATTTTACACTAATAAGATGAATATGTTTTAGCTTAGAAGATGACGTTATTTCCATGATTCCCATTTCTAGAATTTTTCTCTGCAATCAAATCATGCAGATTGTGGAGAGAACTAAACAATTCGAAGGACCTCAGTTTACAGAGAAGAAGCACAAACAGACAGTACTGAACTCGATTAATCTGTTCTATTCAAGTTGAAATCGAACATTATTAAGCAAATGAGCATGTGACTTTCGCACTGGAGTTGTATCTGAGCCCCAGATTTGTAGGAAAAAAAATAGTAACAATATCTGGAGTTCTATGACCTATTTGATCATTTTTAATAGGCTAAATTATTTTAATGGCACCCCAACTGGTGTTTTTGGTACATTAACTTTTGGTTGCTCAATTTTGGCAACCCAATTTTATAAATTTTGCCAACTATAGGTCGGCTAGTTGAAGCTTGTCGTAACAAGAATTCCTTTTTAGTTGATAAAAGAGGTTTTATATCCCCTTTTCTTTTGGTGGTCCAACCGTCTTGTGCCTAAGTATAGGAAAGTGTCTTTAGTATCCCAACAAGAAATGTTCCAAGAATACAACACCTATCTACAATATTCTTACTAGAATTAGCTACAAATTCTCCTTATAGCACTGTTTCTGTGAGAGGAAAAAAAAGAAAGTAGAAGAAAAACTATAAATAGTTATGAGCCGACCTACCACTACTCCATAGTCGAGCCTTCTCTTCTTGCCATTCAAGAGCACCTTCCCTGTCAGAACAACATTGCTCCCAAGCCTCCCTGTTCCCAAAACCAAGCATCACAAAATTTTCTAAAACAGTCATGTTACTCTCTTTTTTTTCTTTTCTAAGTGTTTGATTGGGCTTTTTTTACATGAAAAATATTTTCACCACAAATTTTCCACCAATTGTAGTGTTTGATAGCATATATTTTCCATGGAATTATTTTCCAAAAAACTATCATTTTCCAAAAAACTATCATTTTCCATATTTTCATCTAAAATAGTGGAAAATAAAACTTGTCCAATCCATAGGAAAATATCATTTTCCATGGAAAATAACAATTTTCCGTAGAAAATAATGGCAATCAAACACCCAAATTAAGTTTTCCATAAAAAAATTTTAAAATTCCATGGAATTTTTTTCCTAGGAAAATAATTCCATGGAATTAATTTCTTTTCCACATATTTTCCACCTTGCAATCAAACGCACCCACTTGTTATAAAAATTTGAGAACTTAGTTCACCTGCCAAGGAGTCGAGCAGCGTAGATTTTCCGGAGCCGGACGGCCCCATGATGGCCATGATCCTGCCCGGGGAAGCGTATCCACTGAGCCCCTTGAGCAGCTTCTTCGGCGGGCGGCTGCTGCCGTAGTTCGGCAGCACCGCAGTCAGCTCCTCCCACACCAAGTACGCCGCAGACCGCGAAGACGGCAGCAGCGGCGGCGACGACGACGACGACGACGAAGCTGCGTTGTTGCCTACCATTTCCATTTCCATATCCACCACCAAACTCGCATTCGCTTCCTACCTATCGTCCAAGCAGAGTTAATAACGCACTTGGTCTTTAGACAAAGACAGAGAAGTTTAAATGCAGAGAAAGACGGGGGAGGGGGATGTGGGGACTGACTTCTCTGATACTTAGCATCTAAGTCGAGATAATATTATCTATGCTATTCTGCTACTGCTACAGCTACAGCTACAGCTGGGCATTACCATCTATCTATGTCTATGCTGCTGCAATTATGGAAAAATTATGGGTAGTTGGCAGCTACGAAAGTTTGATGGTGATTCCTTTTGATCCTTTTTTTTTTTTCTCTAAGTAGAGTACTTTGTAAAAAAAAAAAAAATTTGTTCCCGTATTTATATATATGACGAAGACACTAAAAAAAGAGTTTTTCTAGGGGCACCGCACATTTTACTGGAGGCTTCATTTTACTAGAGGACAGTCCAAGTTTGAGGAACTTTTACTGGGGGCATCCCAAAAATTACTTGGGACTATCCAAAACTTAGGATTTTTTCCTCCTCTTTTCTCCTCCTTCCTCCAGCAGCCGCCTCCTTCCTCCTCCTCCGCCTCCAGCCGCCGCCTCCCTCCTCTCCCAAACTTGCTGCTGCCACAGTTCTTGCAAGCCGCCACCCCCCCTTTCGCCGTAGCAGTACAGCCTCCGCGACTGCAAGCGTCCCCTCCGTGCCCTGCTCAACGATCCGGCAGTGGACGGTGCCGAGGTCCTTCGCACTGGCCGGGGACGGCGGCGCCCACGCGCTGCCCGGAGACGACTGATTCTACGTGGACGGTGCCGAGGTCCTTCGCGACGGTCGGGGACGACTGGTTCTCGTGGTGTCGCTCACGAGGTCCTTCGCGACGGCCGGGAACGGCGGCTGCGGCGGCGCCCACGCGCTGCACGCCTGCGGCAGCGACAGGTCGCGCGTTGCACAGCTGCACGGGATCGAGACGCTCGTCTGCTTCCAGGCCGCGGGGAGAGTCCTCGAGCTCATCTCGTCGGAGCTGATCGACGAGAATTGGGTTCTGGTGCAGCAGCATCTCCAAAGACTGCATATGTTAGGACTGCCAACTTGCTGGCAGTCCTAAGACTGCCACTAAGTGGGCAGTCCTAACATATGTTAGAACTGTCAACCCGCTGGCAGTCCTAGAACTGCCACTAAGTTGGCAGTCCTAACATATGTTAGGACTGTCAACCTGCTGGCAGTCCTAGGACTGATTGCTGGGAATAAATTGGGCTAGCCCCAAGTAAAGAAAGAATGACAAACTTGTACATTTTTTTGAACATTTTTGGGCTAGCCCCAAGTAAAAAGTGTGGTGCCCTTAGAAAATGTCTATTATATATATATATATATATATATATATATATATATATATATATATATATATATATATATATATATATATATATAAGCATATGTGCACGTGCCTTGCACGTGTTTTAACATTTATTAATTAGTTTATGAAGACTCTTTAGGAAGACCAAATGGTAGTCTTCCTAATTACTAAGTTGTCCTTATTAAAATTAATGAACTATTTTTTATTAGTATAAGTATGTAAGGATATTTTCGGAATTCAAAAGTTTCACCATCTAAGTTTTCCTATTATATAGTAGAATAGATGAACTATTTTTAATTAGTATAAGTATGTAAGAGTATTTTCGGAATTCAAAAGTTTCACCATCTAAGTTTTCCTATTATATAGTAGAATATATATATATATATATATATATATATATATATATGTGTGTGTGTGTGTGTGTGTGTGTGTACGTGCCTTGCACGTATTTTAATATTTCTTAATTAGTTTAGGAAGACTTTTTAGGAAGACAAAAAGGTAGTCTTCCTAATTACTAAGTTGTCCTTATTAAAATTAATGAACTATTTTTAATTAGTATAAGTATGTAAGGGTATTTTCGAAATTCAAAAGTTTCAACATCTAAGTTTTTCTATTATATAGTAGAATAGATATATATAGGGAGCGGATCAAAAGGCCCCCTTAGAAAATCTCCTAAAAAAATCCCTCACTCTCGGCCGTAATTTAATGTTAATATTAACATTAATATTAATGTTAATGTTAATATTAATTTTTATTTTTATATTAATGTTAATGTTAATATTAATGTTAATGTTAATGTTAATATTAATTTTAATGTTAAGTTTAATGTTAATTTTAGTATTTAATGTTAATATTAACATTAATATTAACATTAATATTAACATTAACATTAATATTAACATTAAATTACGGCCGAGAGTGAGAGAAATTTTTAGAAAATTTTTTAAGAAAGACTTTTGATCCGCTTCCATATATATATATATATATATATATATATATATATATATATATATATATATATATATATATATATATTATTCCTGCAAATGATCTCTAGCCTAGTGGTTAAGAGAGATACATGCGGCCCAAGTGGTCAGGAGTTCGAGCCCCGGTGAAGGCGAGTTCGCCATAATTATCCATTGCTTCAAAAAAAATATATATATATTATTCCTCCAACACATCAGTAGAACACACCAAAATCAATATCGTGACTTGCATGTATTATAGGGGGACCAGTCACCGATGTGAACCGTATGTCCGATGCAATTGAAGTAGGCTGACCCTGCATTGTATCTGCCCAAGTTAGGTTTAGTCGGGTGAAATGTGAACCATATATGTGAGAAGGAAAATCGGTGGGACCGAAAGATTTATTGCTCATTTCATGTACATAGTAACATAAAATTCATGGCATATGAAGCTGCACAAGATGCTCGTTTTGAGACGGGAACAAATTTAATTTATGAAGGGGCGATTAAGACTCTTATCTTATTGTTTGAAATAACGTTTGTTTGTTGATGGATTTTATGTAATTAGTGGGAAAGAAACAGAATTATCCTTGGAACTTGTTTGGTCCACGGAAAGGAAAGGAAAGGAAATGGAATCAATTACTAGTGAATACTTAGGTTGGGAAAGTGAATCATTAGGTTTTGGAATTTATTTTTTTCTCCTTTTTTTTTTGGCACCAATTCTATGATTCTGCATACCAAACATGGCCTTGTACTATAAGATGGAATACTACTTCAGAGATAGTTATGGATGTTGAAAACTTTAAAGATAATATTGTGGATATTTTCTCTATGTCAATTTCTTCCTTGGATGTTGATTTTGCTTAAAGCGATAAGATGGTCCATTGGAAAACCATTTATGCAAAATGTTGTTGATATTTCGTACAAGTCTATTAAAACTGAACCAGAAAACGTTAACAGACATCGAAGTCTAGCTTGCTAAATGGATTGGCAGCGGTGAGAAGCAAGATAATTTGTTGTAGAAGAGGAAAGCAGTGAGAAACTAATGCAAAGATTTGCTAATCAAGGTAGCAGTATATCTTGTTTGAGTGGTTGGAACCTCGTTACTAAAAACCAGAACCAATTATTTTTTTCATCGATTCACTTTCAGAAATCAACAAGTTTCGATTGGACTACTACCGCAATCGAACTTCTGAAACGTTCTCCTTTCCTTCACAAAACAGGTGCCGATGGAAACATGTCGGACAAGCACTAATGTTGCCAAAAACTGGTACTGCTAGAGAGTAATCTCTTTCTTTCTCATCCTCTTTCATTCTTTCGTTTTTATTATTATTATTTATTTATTTATTTATTTATTGTAGGACCAAGTGCTGTTGATCTCCTTACATATATAGGAGAGCTACTCAACGATCAGTTAGAAAACTGAACAGTCCACTAACAACGTCGAGCTAAAATTCAGGAGTAACTCCC
This sequence comes from Iris pallida, assembly GCA_029216955.1. Classification (NCBI taxonomy): domain Eukaryota; kingdom Viridiplantae; phylum Streptophyta; class Magnoliopsida; order Asparagales; family Iridaceae; genus Iris; species Iris pallida. The sequence goes on along the minus strand of JANAVB010001000.1, from coordinate 4,053,331 downwards.
CTAAATAATAAAATAGTTACGAAAGAAAAAATCAGTCACTCATGGCAACAATGGGAAAAATTATTGCATGTTTCGGGTTTACCACGTGACAATAATGAATGGTGAACCCGGCCAATAATTTGTTGACACTTAGGCATAATACATCATATCATACATTTCTCTTATTTTCTAAGTCAATTTTTTTAAATATTTTTCAAAGAAAAAAAAATCTATTTTTTTTTATTATATGCAAGTTAATTTCTATATATTTTACAATTTTTTTGGACTTTTTTTGAAAAAAATTACGCCAAATATTATGCCAAGTATCAACAAATTATTGGTCGGACTCACCATTCATCATTACCACGTGGTGAGCCCGGAACACCCAATAATTTCTCCAACAATGGGGCTACTACATGCGAAGCTATCGCAATGAAGCTACCTGTGGGCTAGCAGCGAGTGTAGTTGTTGGACTAGCCGCGAGACTATCAGCGATGCTACCCAATGTTGCCCCTACGTCAACTCCGCACCCGAAGAGCAAGAGCGTCTCTACTCCGCGCCCTACCACAATAGGGCTACCCGCAACACAGCTACTACAGCGAAGCTACCCGCATAGCTAGTGGCATGGATAGGTGGTGGGCAAGCCGCGAGGTTACCTGCGAAACTACCTACGTAGCTAGCAGCAAAGTGAAGTTCAAAGTGTACCATCAAAACGCCACATTGCGTCCTTCATCCTCGTCTGCTAAGACTAACGAGTGCTAGCGAATCTTCTCAGCATCAATAGTAGTTCTCCAGTACAATTTTTTTAAAGAACCTCGGTACTGGCATCTAACAACTCAATTGCTTAAAGGGATATTTTAGTAAATGTCTCCATTCAAAATATAGAAACTAGCATGTACCCCCACTATTTTTTTTAAACTAGCAAATGTCCTCGTTCCTTTGTAAATCAGTCAGAATTTTGGTTAAATAGTGGAACTCTTAAAATTTTATTTGTTCCATACAAAGGAATTGAAATATTTGCTATTTTTTTATTTATAAAAATGTGGGTATCTGCTAGTTTGTATATTTTGAATATAGGCATTTGCTAAAATATCTCTTGTTTAAAAGAAGAACACATCAACTTCCTTGTTTATCTTTTTATCTGTTCTTTCCAATGATCATCAAGTTTGGTTGCTATTTTACCACTTACGTGGTCTCAAAAGATGAATTGTGGGTGCCACCTTAGTCGAGATTACCTGCTCCATGTTATCCTTCCTCTTTAACTTTTTCCTTCTCTTCTATTCCTTCGCAATACCATTCATTGCTATTTCGTTAGTCTTCGCCTTTGTTCCCAGCACCGTCTGCCAACTCACTTTCACGACGCCACCAACCGCACCTGCACCATTGCTAGTACGCACGTAGTCGTTCCTCATCATTTATGAGCTTTACCGAAGAGCTTGCCTCAGTGACCTGTAAGTAGTAATTGTCTCTCTTGATTCGACTTTTAAGTAGTATATGGATACTTATAGCTCTCTACCTGCACGGGGTCCTTCCGTTCCTGCAGATTCTCCTACCACCATTGTTACATCTACTTTGTTGCCCCCCAGCCTCATCATTGACGACGCCTTTGTTACTGTTGCAACAAAAAAACTCTCTCTCCTCTCGAGTCCTCCCGTGACTCGGTCTGCTTCAGCCGGACATTAGGAGGCTCGTGGACAGAACCAGAAATTCGAACTAGGATGGACTGGAGTGGAATAGACTTGGGATAACTAATATAAACTAAAACATATGAAGAAAAGAAAATTGTAGGGTTGGCTCATGGCTGGAGCCCACACTAGTCCTTGTATGGTTCCGTCTCTATATAGGCCATCACCATACGTAGTTGTTTCTTATATTCTAAAGATCATGTACAAATACTTTTTAAAAAAAAAACATATTTTTAACGACTCTAAAATAAATAGTCTTTTTTTTATATATTCTAAGGACACTATTAACGTAGTTTCTAAAAAAATATGAATATCTAAATTTAAAAATAAAAAAGTTATATTAATAATTAAAGAAAAGTATCCAAAAATAGGTCCATGATATTTTTTGACCATATATATGATAATCCTATATATGATTGGATTTGATCATATATATTATTATCCTACATAGAATTGGATTTTCTATATATATATAATATATCCCACATAAGATTGAATTTTAAGCCTACATAGGATGGAATTTCTATGGTATATAAAAAGGTCTAAATGTTTTTCACAATATTTATCTCTAAGAGTGCTCAATGTAAGCTGTTGAATAAATTCAACACAAACATATCTCATTGTGCTCAATAAAATTGTTGAATAAGTTCAACACAATAGAGCTAAGTTGTTGAATAAGTTCAACACAAAAATTTGAGAGATTTTTTGTATCTTTGTGATAAAGAGTTCTTGAGTGCAAGAAGAGAAGTGTTGAGAGCTATTGTAATTTTTTTTTCTTATAACCATATATATGATAATCCTATATATGATTGGATTTGATCATATATATTATTATCCTACATAGAATTGGATTTTCTATATATATTCCACATAAGATTGGATTTTAAGCCTACATAGGATGGAATTTCTATGGTATATAAAGAGGTCTAAAGGTTTTTCACAATATTTATCTCTAAGAGTGCTCAATGTAAGTTGTTGAATAAGTTCAACATAAACATATCTCATTGTGCTCAATAAAATTGTTGAATAAGTTCAACACAATAGAGCTAAGTTGTTGAATAAGTTCAACACAAAAATTTGAGAGATTTTTTGTATCTTTGTGATAAAGAGTTCTCGAGTGCAAGAAGAGAAGTGTTGAGAGCTATTGTAATTTTTTTTTTCTTATAGTGAAACTAAATCATCCTCGTCTGTGGAAATAGACATATTGATCGAACCACGTAAATTATTGTCTTTGTAGTTGTGAATTTTTTCTGAAATATTATCTAAATTTTTTGGATTTATTTTGTTGTATCCCAACAGTAATATGAAAGAAGGCTAAAATTTTTGAAACATTTGAACGTGCTAAAAAAAAAGAAAAATTTTGAGTCGCACCCCACTTGATTTACCCAAATTTAAGGTGCACCCCACACAATTTCCATAATGTAAGACACCCCCCACTTTTGACGGTTTCCGTCCTTCGTTAGCGGTCAACTCCTTTGACCTATTTTTTTGGGACAAAAATGACCTCTCCTTTCTCGCGAACCTCTGTTCCAAGACACCACCGTCGGCTGCCGCCTATCCCCTCCCTGCCCCCGCGCCCCCCTCCACCTCCCTCCGCCCCCGTTGCTCGCCGCGCCCCACCACCGGCGGCTGTCGCCGCCGCCGCTGTCGTCGCCGTTGCTGCTGCTGCTGAGCGGGAGGGAGGCGGGGGCATGGGGGCGGAGCGGGGGAGGGTGGGGGAGCGGTGGTGGTGTTGGTGGAGGGGGGCGAAGCGGGGAGAGGGGGGCGGAGGCGGGGCTGGGGCTGGGGCGCGGCAGCCGAGCGTGGGCACGGAGGCGGCGGAGCGGGGCGACGGGGGAGCAGGGGTGCTGTTGGTGTAGGTGATGGGGGTGGTGATGGTAATGGTGATGGTGTTGGTAAAAGTGGTGGGGGTGGTGATGGTAATGGTGATGGTGATGGTGGGTGGCAGTGGTGGTGGTGATAGTGAAGGTGGTGGAGATGATTGTAGTGGTGGTGGTGATGGACGCGGCATCGACGGTGGCGGCAACACGGCAGCGACGGGGCGGGGCCGGGGACGTGACAGCAACGGGACGAATTTGGATTTGGATTTGTGAGAAGACGAGGGTAATTTTGTCAAAAATTAACGGTCAAACCCTTTGACCGTCAGCAATGGACGATTTTCGTCAAAAGTGGAGGAATTCGTACATTATAGTAAAGCAGTGGGGTGCATGTTAGATTATATTTGTAACTAGTGTAAATATGGCCCATAAGTCCAATCATGTAGACACTATATATATTGCAAACAACCATCATCAATGAAAGCAAGGCATTATTATTTCCTACATGGTATCAGAGCCTCATAAAAAACCCTAGCCGCCATATTCACCATCCTCGATCCAATCTTTACGCGCCCGACGCACTTGACTTCGGAGTTGACGGATGTGCTCGATCTCTACGCGCCCGACGCACCTGACGCGCCCGATCCGGAGCTGTCAATCCCCAACGCGCCCGCCGCGCCGATCCGACGACCCGACGACCCGACACGCCTGCCGATCACCGACGACCCGACGCGCCCGTCGATCAGCGACGACCCGACGCGCCCGTCGATCCCGACGCGACGACCCGACGCGCCTACCGATCCTCTATGCGCCGATCTCCCTGATTCCTATGCGCCCGATCCGGCGTCGCCGACCCCTACGCGCGCGCCCCCTACGCGCCCGATCCGGCACAGCCGACCCCTACGCACCCGATCCGGCGCACCGGCAGCGGACGATTCATCGACGTTGTACTTTATTTTTTACACCCGACATCCGTGCCGCTCGCCCCTACGCGCCAGATCCGGCGCCGCCGACCCCTACACGCCCGATCTGGCACACCAGCAGCGGCCGATTTGTCGACATTGTACTATATTTTGTACACCCGACATCTATGTCGCTCGCCCTACGCGCCAGATCCGGTGCCCCTGATCGCGACAGGTTCGCCGAGAACCCCGTCCAACAGCAGCCGATTCGCCGTCGACCCAGTCCATCAGGCGGCCGATTCGTCGGAGTTGTACTTTATCTTTTACACCCGTGTCACTACCACATTTCTACCTTGAGGGTATTTTGGTCATTTTTAAAATTTTAGGAATTATTTGGGATTTATTAGTATTAATTATAATTATTAGAATTTTCAGTGATTTTTAGTATAATTGATTTGGTGTTATTATTAACTTTGACTCAGGGTGACTTAGGAGACTCTCCTAGAAGCTAACCTAGGTCATGACTACTTGGTTAGAGTGTGTAACCCTAGCTTGACTTAAGTTAATGTTATCCAACTCATTAGAATTTATTAGAAGAAAATAGGAATTTATTTGGCTAAAGAATGGCTTGTGGTTTCACAAGTCATGACTTATGACTTAGGCCCATAGAGGCCCATAGACCACTAGTAGAACCCTAACCCTAGCCCAATCCCCACTTGGCCGGCCACTTAGGGCTCCCCCCCATCTATTTAATGTCTGCTAAAAGTTAAGGCTAGCCTCTTTAGAATATTTACAAGTTTAAAGAAGAGGTAACCCTTTCTTCCCCAATCCATAACTCCTTCATTCTAACTCCTTTTTCTTCCTAATTTCTTGCAATGGATTCTAATTGTTGTGTTCTCTATGGCTATGGTGAGAAATTTTAGGGAAGAACCAATTTGAAGATGTTTTGGTAGCTTGAGTATCCACTCACATTGGAGCTTTTTGAGCCATTGCAAACCCTAGGTAAATTTCTAATCCACACCATAAAATAGTGTTTTGATTTCATAAATAGGAAGCCCTAGGTCTACCCTCACTGTTGGTATAGGTTTTGTTGATTTTCGTGTCCAATACGTGTCCGTACCGGACAAGTATCAGTAGATACATGTAGGTGTTCAATGAAATGCCACAGTGGACATTTCATCACTGTTTTAGGAATTGGTTTGAATAGGAAATTAGTATTTAACCTCGCTTATGGGATTCCAGTGTCCTGAGATTGTTTTGGTGTCGTGTCATGTCGTAATGGACACGGGTACACGTGGGGTGCACCACGCGCGCGCGCGGGTAGCATTCCCCTGCTACTCGGGGTGCACTGCGCACCGCACACGCCACTTAGACACGTGTAATTGGACACGTGGGTGCGGGCAGTGTCTAACACGAGGCCCCCAAACTTTAGTGGGTCCTTGTGTCGTGCGGACACGGTATCGTACGTGCACGGGGAATGCACTGTGTGTACACAGTCCTGTCACTTGTACACTATTTTAAATTCAGTTTTAATAATTTAATTCATGTTTTTAATTGCTAAATAGATCCTAACATGATTAATAATGTATGTTAGATTGAGTTTACAGGTTAGTTTGGGTGTTTGATGTGAAATTTGGATTCGAATTGGAAAAAAAATGGCAATCAGCTGATACTCGTTTACTGATACGTGGTTATCCAAATTGCTGAGCATTTAAATCCCTTCAATTGATGTTTTTTTCCCACTGTTTAATGATCCTGACATAATTGCTAGTTCATGTTAATGAAGTATTATAATTCAAATAGGCTTTATGATTGGAGAATGGGAATTTGGACTTTGTGTTGGGTTCGAAATGTAAGAAACTGAGAATTGGTTTCTTTTCCTCCTTTTAAACTGAGTTTGAATGACTTATTTCTTAACACCTGAGTTGTTACTTCCCTTTTTCATGCATTAGCTAACTGTTAACTGATTCGATTTGGAGTTGAAATTGTTGAAGGGTTGCACTTCACTGTTTTCAGGATATCCTAACACTACACACTGATTCATGTACTACTCCACTGTTTCATAAAACTTCACTGATTTTTTCTTCCCATTTACAACTGTTATTTTATTCCTTAAACTGAGATGTATTTCCAGTTTCTATTACCTTACTGTTTCCAGGTTTGACACATTGCCCTGTTCTCTACACACATGTACACAATGTACTGATTTTATATTGGTTAGCTGCCATTCTATTTACCAGATTTCCATGTTTTCCTATTGACAGTAAGTACACTGTTTTGCAATAGGTTGATTCCAGATTTTACATTACACTGATTTGAATTTAAATGTGGGATTGAATCACCATTCACTCTATTTTTCCAGATTTCCTAGTTAGCTAACTATTTTGCATTGCCTCACACCCTCATGCCATGTCTCACTAACACACACACACATGTCTATCTCACACTCCTTTGACACTTGAACACATGATCACATATGCCCTTCCCTATTCTTGTATGTGTGGTATACATATAGGTAGCATATTTGCTAATGTATGTTACTATGTTATATTATATAAATATATCAATATGTGTATTATATTAGATATATGAATTGACATGTGTATATGTGATATGGTTTGGTTTTAGGCATGAGATAGCCTATAGCCTAGGGCTCTTAGCCTATGGGTGGCTTGAATGTCAGCATAGAGTCTAGATTGGACTTGTATAGCCTTGTTAGACCTAGAATAGACTAATTTGACTAGTATAGACTTGTTTGACTTGGTTCACCTAGTTTGACTGTTAGAGTTGACCAAAGTTGACCGAGAGTTGACTTTGGCCTAGATTGACCTAGATTCATTTAGAATGTATTGAATTGTATCTTGTTATCATTTTAGACTTATTGTGACTTGTGCTGTTCTGATTAGGAGCCAGACACCTCTCCACGGACAGTACATTTCTCTCGGACATTCAGATAGCAGGCGAGTACATTCTCTGATCATTTTATATCCTGTTAGAATTCTTTTCCTGCTTTAGATTACTTTACTTGATGCTGTCACGTTGGTAACACGGATTAGTACTATATGGATCCTTTCTTGAGATGTTATCCCCTCAGGGAGCATCGGATACTACATGTTCTGTGCGTTTCACTTATATTGTGTATCACTATGCTTCATGGTTCATTGATCACTTGTGACATGTACTCTCATGATCACAGAGTCTTCCTTGAATCACCCATTTATGGGCATTCCTAGAATCACCCATTTTGGGCCTACCATGTATCATCCCTTGTGGGCCATTGCATGTATCATAACATAACCTGGCTGGATCCTTGTGTATTGATTGGGGTACGGGGGAGTAGAAGTGGACATGTGAATAATATCCAAGTAGTGTAGTTCCCAGAATCACTCCATAGTATAGTTCCCAGAATCTCCTATGCCATTCACATGTCTATATTTTACTCTGACTTACTAGCCACTGTTAGTTCTCTATTTATAGTAGATATTTCTATTACAGTTCTTTCTCTGTTTACATTATGTACTTTCTTTCAGTTTCCTGTATCTTACTCTACTGCATGCTTATATTTCTAACCTGATATGATCTGTTGAGATGTATTATGCTCGTTCCTATCCTGACTGGACCTCTTGAAAATATTACAGAGGACGAGGAGGAGGCATGTGTGGATACCTTCTACGGGACAGCTCTAGATGACACCAGTGATCCGGATTTCCAGTCGGATCCACTAGCTGTAGAGACTGAGACACCCTAGTCTAGGTTTTACTATTTCTGTCATTTGAGATCTGGGATTGTATATATTCTTTCACATTCTGTAGTTGAGACTTTGTATTTCTGGATGTTTGCTGAGTTGTTATCTTAGACACTTAGACTCTTCTGATCTTCTGTATTTTATTTTGAGTTCTATATCATATCGTGCTTCTTCTTCCTTAGTTGTGATTGAGTTTACATTCTGCTATGTCACCCCCATTCGGGGAGTATAAACTGCTTAGCATTATATTGTTAGATGTTGTGACCTAGAACAACGTTCTACCACCGACACTGCGGCATAGGCAAGACGTACCCACTTCTCGTGCCCTTACTCTAGGGTTCGGATCGTGACACGTTTTTAGTGGTGGCCCATGCAGGTCTAGACTAGAAGTGTAGTGGTATTCGAACCAGAGTATTACTACAGCCTGCAGTAGGATATAGGATATTAGTTTTCAAGATACTCAATCACATTAGGAAAAGCTCTATTCTTGCCATCTGAATCCTTACTGTCAATTGATTTCTTTTGAATTTTAATTGTCCGCCTGTGTTATATCGCTTCTTTCTCAGTAATTGATACTCTTGTTTGATCTGTCTTCAGGATGGTGGAGACGCGGTCACACCGTACCATTCATGGGGATACTGTAGAGGGGACTGCTACCTCTCAGCCACTTCAGCAGGGTCAGGAGACTGCAGCTCCTGCTACCTCTGCTCGTATTAGGATCTCAGCAGCAGCAGCATGAGGTATGCCTCCACCGGCTCGGAGGCAGGACCCAGTCATCCCAGAGATGCTTTTCCAGCAGCCGCCGCCTACAGGATACGTAGATGCGGCATAGATGTTCGCCTACTTTCAGCAGTTTATGGAGGTACAGCAGACCCGGCAGGCCAGGAGCATGGAGTTGGCCATTACGACAGTCGCAGCTCGACCAGCAGTCCAGCAGCCGAGGACACCTGAGATAGAGCAGTTCCAAAAGATGAGCCCCAGAGACTTCCTGGGGACAGAGGGGATTTTATATGCTGACGAGTGGATCGAGCATATAGAGGAGATCATCCGCTTGGCCCGGATACCGGCAGATCTCCAGATAAAGGCAGCAGCTAGCCGGATACGAGATCTTGCTCACACCTGGTATCGGTCAGACCCCAGGGTGGGGGTAGTTGGACAGACCTGGGAGGAGTTCAAGCGCTTCTTCAAGAAGAAGTTCTTTCCGGATTTACCGCTCCGAGCCTTGGTGTCGCAGTTTGAGAGCTTAGTTCAGGGGAACCTGTCACTAGAGGAGTACGCAGGAGAGTTCGGCCGCCTCGACAGATTCGTAGAGGGCTTGAGCGAGACGGAGAAGGCCCAGAGGTTCCGAAAGGATCTGGTCAAGGAAGTCAAGTCCTTGACCAAGGGCAACAGGGATGCCACTTTCGAGAAGATTTTGACGGGAGCTTTATTGGCTGAGGACGATCTTGAGCTGAGGCTCAAGAGGGGACGAGACCCGTTTGGGGACAGCAGCAGCGGAGGCCAGGTCAAGAGGCCTCACTTTCAGCACCAGCAGCCGAGGCAGTTCCTGCTGCAGCCGTTCCAACAGAGGCACTAGCAGCAGTTTCAGCAGCAGAGGGTATAGCAGCAGGCACCGAGGCAGCAGGCCACCAGCCGTGCTTATTACAAGAAGCTAGGGCACGGGTGGAACGAGTGTAGGAAGAGACTGGGCAAGTGCCTAGTATGTGGTTCAGCAGACCATCATATGAGGGATTGTACCTTGACTACGGGACGAGCATCTCAGGGAGCAGCAGCCAGAGCTCCAGCAGGCCAGCAGAGGTTCATTCAGCACCAGCAGCAGGCCAGGGGAGGCCAGCAGGGGCGAGCTTTTGCCATGGCGGCCGAGGATGCAGAGGTGATTGGAGAGCTGATCGCAGGTTCGGTTCTTTTCGACTCCAGTCTAGCTTTTGCATTATTCGATTCCGGTGCTTCTCATAGTTTCATATCAGTATCATTTGCGATTAGACACGGTATCATAGCTGAATCATTGTCTAGGACTTACAAGATCACGACCGGGGGTGGCATTATCCTCGTGAGTGATGTTTGTAAGGGTCGGAGTGTTGTTTTGGGAGGCCGTGAGTTGGAGGTGAGCCTGCTCGTAATACCATTGCCGAACTACGATATAGTACTCGGTATGGATTGGTTGAGCAGGCACCACGCCAGTATTGATTGCAGAGGGGGTAGAGTTTTATTCAGAGTGCCGGGGGAGCCAGAGTTCGAGTACTCCAGACGTCAGACGGAGCAGAGCAGCAGAGTTTTCTGCGGAGTCTCGGTTGAGGAGCAAACGATTCTACACCCCTTGATAGCAGAGTATATAGATATTTTTCCAGAGGAGTTACCTGGATTGCCACCAGACAGAGACATTGAGTTCTCGATAGACTTAGTTCCAGGAGCGGAACCCATCTCTCAGCACGTCTATCGATTGAACAACAGTGAGTTGGTGGAGCTGAAGAAGCAGGTGAATGAGCTGCAGGACAAGGGCTTCATCCGTTCAAGTTCGTCGCCATGGGGTGCACCAGTATTATTTGTGCCGAAGAAGGATGGGTCAGTACGGATGTGTATTGACTACATGGCGCTCAATAACCTGACAATCAAGAACAGATGCCCACTGCCGCGGATCGATGATCTCTTTGATCAGTTGAGCGGAGCTCGGATGTTCTCCAAGATTGATTTGAAGTCAGGTTTTCACCAGGTGAAGGTGAAGGGGGAGGATGTTCCCAAGACCACTTTCAGGACGCGGTACGGGCAGTTTGAGTTTTTGGTTATGCCGTTTGGGCTAACCAATGCACCAGCAATGTTTATGAACCAAATGAACAAGGTGTTCCACCAGTACTTGGACAAGTTCGTGGTGGTATTTATTGACGACATCTTGGTATATTCTAAGACCGAGGAGGAGCACGAGGAGCATCTGAGGATAGTACTGGAGACTCTCAGGAAGGAGCAGCTTTATGGGAAGCTCTCTAAGTGTGAGTTCTTCTTGGACCGGGTTAACTTTTTGGGGCATGTGGTGACTGGAGATGGGATCTCAGTTGACCCCAAGAAGATCGTAGCAGTTGAGGCATAGACAGCGCCGACTTCAGTGGCAGAGATCAGGAGTTTCTTGGGGCTGGCAGGATATTATAGGAGATTTGTGCAGGATTTCTCCCGGGTTGCAGAGCCGTTGACTCGGTTGACCCGGAAGGATGCTGAGTATGTTTGGTCAGAGGAGTGTCAGGAAGCTTTTCATGAGTTGAAGAAGCGGCTTACGACAGCTCCGATTCTGACATTGCCTTCAGGATCAGGAGGATTTACTATTTATAGTGACGCTTCAGGGAAGGGGCTGGGTTGTGTCTTGCAGCAGCATGGAAAGGTGATTGCCTATGCTTCCAGGCAATTACGTTCCCATGAGAAGAACTACCCTACCCATGACCTAGAGCTAGCAGAAGTAATTTTTGCTCTGAAGTTATGGAAGCACTATCTGTATGGAGATGTAGTGCCCCGCTCCCGTTGGGGCGAAGCACTATGTAATAGGCTCGTGCCAAGTCAGACATGGTCGGGAACAAAGATGGCTAGTCTGACTCGACGATAAGTTTGGTATACAAAAACTATGGCATCAATAAAATCGATTTGGACGAGTGATATGAGTACCGTTCCAACTAATGGATCGACTACTGTTGGAATAAGTCCTAAATGCGGTAGGCGGCGTCTTGGCGAAGGAACTCTAAAGGGAGCGACGCAACTCGTCTGCCATTGGTTTTATTGGTTTTCTTGGCTTTCTGAACGAATTATTGCGTGGATTTGATAGTGTACTTTTGTATCGATTTCTGAATGCGTCTTTGGGAATTTCGAAGGAAGGATTGAAGGAAGGGTTCTAATTCGATGCTCGTGCCATTGCAGGAGTTCGTATAACTAACGCTTGACCGTCGCGAAGCATTCTCCTACTCTCGGTGCAATCTTTTTAGGTGGGTGGTTCTTCAGCCCCTTCTTTTTTACTCCTTCCCGTCAACTAAATTCTTAAAGTTCAACGTTCAAATCGATGATTCTAACGGGATGTATGCTTGCCACTAAGATTAAGAGCTCGGGATAATATATCAACCTAGAAAAGTTAACTCTGAATCGATAAGTTCACACTAAGTAGAGAAAAGATAAAGTTCTAAGAAAGAGATAGAATATATTTCATGCCATGCAAAACACAACTATGAAAACCTTGGTGGCGATACATCATGCCTCGGAGAATTTGGTGCCTACGGGATACTAAATCAGAACGTACGGTTTCGGGGGAAAGGACCCATGTGCGAGTAGGAATGATTATGTGATTTGATAACGGTTACGCTATGCAATTTACTTCATACATATTAAGCTATTCATACATTCGCATGGTCAAGGACGACTTGTACACAAGGTAAGCTTTCCTCGAGACGGTACTCGGGGCCCTAGGACCGAATCGGCCTAGGAGGAAATTATGGAAATCGTGCTTCGGCGCGATGAATTACGAGACCTCCAGTTAGGCTCGCTACCTAGACTGGAGGGCGCGTCACAAGGCTACGTAATCGTCCTTCGTGGTGTCGATATCACCAATGACCACATATAGCATAGATTGCATGCTCATATATTGTCTTGTGCAGGTGGTAAGTATTATGTGTATCTTGTGCAGAAAAGGAGCACGGTCGTGGTAAGAATGGTTAAAATTGGTTATGTTGTTATCGTTTAAAATGTGCCTTCGTTATGAACTGCAACTCATATAGTTCTAAATAGAAAGATAACTTCGTATGCCTGAATCCTTAATAAGCAGTGTCGATTTAGACGAGTGGGTTCATCCCATCCACTAGCAAGTGTGCTAACCTCCAACTCCCCAGGTAACGAGCGTGCTACGGGAGCTCGAGACTAAGCTGGAGCTGAAGAACGGGAGGCGGCACGAAGCTCTCCTATTTTGAAGTATTTTGATACCCAATTCAGACCGAAGGCTTTTGTTCAAATGTATAAAGGGGCATGAATGTATGGAACACTGAGGATTATTTCAAGGCGAGCTTGTCGATAGTTTTCTTTTGTGTTTCAAAGATGTAGCCGCAACGGCATATGTAATGTAAAAATGACCTTACACATATTTTGCAAGTTTATGAATGAAAAGCTAAATTTCTTCCTATGTTATGTTTTCAACTCTCTGTACTGTTTAATTTCAACGCGTCGAGTCAAAGAGGATATGCTGCGGACGTGCGTCTTGGACTTTGGAGGAGTCCACAGACTAATTTGGGCACTCAGCTCAAGTTTACTACTGCATACCACCTCCAGACGGACGGACAGTCAGAGAGGACTATTCAGACACTTGAGGATATGCTGCGGACGTGCGTCTTGGACTTTGGAGGTTCCTGGGAGGATCATCTACATTTGGTGGAGCTTGTTTACAACAACAGTTTTCAGGCCAGTATTGAGATGTCACCTTTCGAGGCTCTGTACGGGCGTAGGTGTCGTACACCCTTATCATGGGATAATATTGGTGAGCGAGCTTTACTGGGACCAGAGATGGTTGTTGACACAGCCGAAAAGGTGAAGCTCATCAGGGACAGACTTCGCGTGGCACAGGACAGACATCGGCGCTGGGCCGATAGCCACCGGAGGCCGTTGGAGTTTGAGGTACATATTAGAGATATGATTAGATTTAGGGTTGTGTTTGTGATTTTGATCATGTTTGATTATTTAATAATTGAGACCTTGCTTGTGATTAGGTTGGAGACCAGGCTTTCTTGAGGATATCTCCGATTCGTGGTACGATACATTTTGGTGGAGGTGGGAAGCTTAGCCCGCGCTTTATCGGCCATTTCGTTATCAGCGAAAGAATCGGCAACGTGGCTTACAGGCTAGACTTGCCACCTGCACTAGTGGGTGTCCACAACGTATTCCATGTATCACAGTTGAGACGGTACGTGGCTGACCTTAGTCATGTGCTCGATCATTCGGAGATTGAGGTTGGGCCTTCTCTCAGCTATCCAGAGCAGCCAGTGGAGATTCTGGATAGACGGGAGAAGGTACCGAAGAACCAGGTGATACCTTTGGTTCGCGTCGCACGGAGGCATCATTCTCCAGAAGTGTCTACCTAGGAGCGGGAGGATGAGATGCGCGAGCGATACCCATATATTTTTGGACCGTGAGGTATACTTTCTATCCTTCTCATCAGTTGCATTTCGCCTTTCAATTTCGAGGACGAAATTCTTTTAAGAAGGGTAGATTTGTCACTACCACATTTCTAGCTTGAGGGTATTTTGTTCATTTTTTAAAATTTTGGGAATTATTTGGGATTTATTAGTATTAATTATAATTATTAGAATTTTCAGTGGTTTTTAGTATAATTGATTTGGTGCTATTATTGACTTTGACTCAGGGTGACTTAGGAGACTGTCCTAGAAGCTAACCTAGGTCATAACTACTTGGTTAGAGTGTGTAACCCTAGCTTGACCTAAGTTAATGTTATCCAACTCATTAGAATTTATTAGGAGAAAATAGGAATTTATTTGGCTAGAGAATGGCTTGTGGTTTCACAAGTCATGACTTATGACTTAGGCCTATAGAGGCCCATAGACCACTAGTAGAACCCTAACCCTAGCCCAATTCCCACTTGGCCGGCCACTTAGGGCTCCCTCCATCTATTTAATGTCTCATAAAAGTTAGGACTAGCCTCCTTAGAATATTTGCAAGTTTTAAGAGGAGGTAACCTTTTCTTCCCCAATCCATAACTCCTTCATTCTAACTCCTTTTTCTTCCTAATTTCTTGCAATAGATTCTAATTGCTATGTTCTCTATGGCTATGGTGAGAAATTTCAGGAAAGAACCAATTTGAAGAAGTTTTGGTAGCTTGAGGATCCACTCACATTGGGGCTTTTTGAGCCATTGCAAACCCTAGGTAAATTTCTAATCCATACCATAAAATAGTGTTTTAATTTCATAAATAGGAAGCCCTAGGTCTACCCTCACTGTTGGTATAGGTTTTGTCGATTTTCGTGTCCAATACGTGTCCGTACCGGACACGTATCAGTGGATACGTGTAGGTGTTCGATAAAATACCACAGTGGGCATTTCATCACTGTTTTAGGAATTGGTTTGAATATGAAATTAGTTTTTAACCTCGCTTGTGGGATTCCAGTGTCCTGAGATTGTTTTGGTGTCGTATCATGTCGCAATGGACACTGGTACACGTGGGGTGCACCACGCGCACGCAGGTAGCATTCCCCTGCTACTCGGGGTGCACTGCGCACCGCACACGCCACTTGGACACATGTAATTGGACACGTAGGTGCGGGCAGTGTCTGACACGAGGCCTCCGAAATTTTGTGGGTCCTCGTGTCGTGTCGGACACGGTATCGTACGTGCACGGGGAATGCACTGTGCGTGCACAGTCCTATCACTTGTACACTGTTTTAAATTCAGTTTTAATGATTTACTTCATGTTTTAATTGCTAAATAGATCCTAACATGATTAATAATGTATGTTAGATTGAGTTTATATGTTAGTTTGGGTGTTTGATGTGAAATTTGGATTTGAATTGAAAAAAAAGGGCAATCGGCTGATACTCGTTTACTGATACGTGGTTATCCAAATTGTTGAGCATTTAAATCCCTTCAATTGATTTTTTTTCCACTGTTAAATGATCCACACATAATTGCTAGTTCATGTTAATGAAGTATTACAATTCAAATAGGCTTTATGATTGGAGAATGGGAATTTGGACTTTGTGTTGGGTTCGAAATATAAAAAACTGAGAATTGGTTTCTTTTCCTACTTTTAAACTGAGTTTGAATGACTTATTTCTTAATACCTGAGTTGTTACTTCCCTTTTTCATGCATTAGCTAACTGTTAACTGATTCGATTTGGAGTTGAAATTGTTGAAGGGTTGTACTTCACTGTTTTCAGGATATCCTAACACTATACACTGATTCATGTACTACTCCACTGTTTCATAAAACTTCACTGATTTTTCTTCCCATTTACAACTTTTATTTTATTCCTTAAACTGAGATGTATTTCCAGTTCATATTACCTCACTGTTTCCAGGTTTGACACATTGCCCTGTTTCCAACACGTATGTACACAATGTACTGATTTTATATTGGTTAGCTGCCACTCTATTTACCAGATTTACCTGTTTTCCTATTGACAGTAAGTACACTATTTTGCAATAGGTTGATTCCAGATTTTACATTACACTAATTTGAATTTAAATGTGGGATTGAATCACCATTCACTCTATTTTTCCAGATTTCCTAGTTAGCTAACTGTTTTGTATTGCCTCACACCCTCATGCCATGTCTCATTAACACACACACACACGTCTATCTCACACTCCTTTGACACTTGAACACATGATCACATATGCCCTTCCCTATTCTTGTATGTGTGGTATACATATAGGTAGCCTATATGCTAATGTATGTTACTATGTTATATTATATAAATATATCAATATGTGTATTATATTAGATATATGAATTGACATGTGTATATGTGATATGGTTTGGTTTTAGGCATGAGATAGCCTATAGCCTAGGGCTCTTAGCCTATGGGTGGCTTGAATGTCAGCATAGAGTCTAGATTAGATTTGTATAGCCTTGTTAGACCTAGAATAGACTAATTTGACTAGTATAGACTTGTTTGACTTAGGTTTGACTTGGTTGACCTAGTTTGACTGTTAGAGTTGACCAGAGTTGACCGAGAGTTGACTTTGGCCTAGATTGACCTAGATTTATTTAGAATGCATTGAATTGCATCTTGTTATCATTTTAGACTTGTTGTGACTTGTGCTGTTCTGATTAGGAGCCAGACACCTCTCCTCTGACAGTACATTTCTTTCGGACATTCAGATAGCAGGCGAGTTCATTCTCTGATCATTTTATATCCTATTAGAATTATTTTCCTGCTTTAGATTACTTTACTTGGTGCTGTCACATTGGTAACACGGATTAGTACTATATGGATCCTTTCTTGAGATGTTATCCCCTTAGGGAGCATCGGATACTACATGTTCTGTGCGTTTGACTTACATTGTGTATCATATGCTTCATGGTTCATTGATCACTTGTGACATGTACTCTCATGATCACAGAGTCTTTCTTGAATCACCCATTTATGGGCATTCCTAGAATCACCCATTTTGGGCCTACCATGTATCACCCCTTGTGGGCCATTGCATGCAACATAACATAACCTGGCTGGATCCTTGTGTATTGATTGGGGTACGGGGGAGTAGAAGTGGACATGTGAATAATATCTAAGTAGTGTAGTTCCCAGAATCACTCCATAGTATAGTTTCCAGAATCTCCTATGCCATTCACATGTATATATTTTACTTTGACTTACTAGCCACTGTTAGTTCTCTATTTATAGTAGATATTTCTATTACAGTTCTTTCTCTGTTTATATTATGTACTTTCTTTCAGTTTTCTGTATCTTACTCTACTGTATGCTTATATTTCTAATCTGCTATGATCTGTTGAGATGTATTGTGCTCGTTCATATCCTAACTGGACCTGTTGAAAATATTACAGAGGACGAGGAGGAGGCTTGTGTGGATACCTTCTACAGGACAACTCTAGATGACACCAGTGATTCGAATTTCCAGTCGGATCCACTAGCTGTAGAGACTGAGACACCCTAGTCTAGGTTTTACTATTTCTGTCATTTGAGATCTGGGATTGTACATATTCTTTCACATTCTATAGTTGAGACTTTGTATTTCTGGATGTTTGCTGAGTTGTTATCTTAGACACTTAGACTCTTCTGATCTTCTGTATTTCATTTTGAGCTCTATATCATATTGTGCGTCTTCTTCCTTAGTTGTGATTGAGTTTACATTCTGCTATGTCACCCCCATTCGGGGAGTATAAACTGCTTAGCATTATATTGTTAGATATTGTGACCAAGGACAATGTTATACCGTCGACACTGCGGCGTAGGCTGGACGTACCCACTTTTCGTGCCCTTACTCTAGGGTGCGGGTCGTGACAACCCGACATCCGTGATGGCTGATGATGCTGCGTCTAGCTACTCTATCGCGATTAGCGGTGGCGGTGCACACAACCCAAATTATCCTAATCCGAAGGATCCATATTTTCTGAGTTCTGCTAATCAACCAGGAAATATCATTACTCTTATTATTTTTCGTGGACCGAACTATGCTGAGTGGTCTCGGTCGATACGTCTCTCCCTGATCTCTAGGCAAAAGATCACTTTTTTGGAAGGTACTAAAATCAAACCTGTTAATGATGCTAGTAAATTGCTTGATTGGAGATGTGTGCAAGCGCTATTGGTTCAATGGGTTCTTAACACCATTGATCCGTCTCTGAAGAAATCTTTGCCGTACTTTGAAGAGGTTTATCCATTGTGGAACTTGTTGGAGAAAAGATTTGTTGTTAGCAATGGCACTCGGAAGCAACAAATTAAGGTGGCTTTGGCTGAGTGCAAACAAACGGCTTCGATGTCTGTGGAAACCTACTTTTGAAATTTGCAGTCTTTGTGGGATGAACAAGCTGTTAATTTTCCATTGCCTACTTGTACCTGTGGTGAACTTGCTGCAAAGCTGCAGGCTATGAGGGATGAAGACCACTTTCAGGACTTTATGTATGGGTTGAATGCTGAGTTGTATGGTCATACCCGATCTAATCTTCTGGCTCATGATCCTCAGCCAAGTTTAGATCGGGCATACCAGGCAGTCCGTGAGGAGGAGGATATGCAAAAATCTTAGGTCCAATCCGCTACTGAGGAGGTGTTGGCGCTGGCTATCAAGACTTCACCTCGTCTTTCTACTGCTTCTAATAGTAGAACCTCAGATTCCAGAAACAAATCAGGTATGATATGTACTTATTGCAAGAAAACAGGTCATGATGTTGTAAATTGCTTTGCCAAGATTGGCTATCCAGAGTGGTGGAAGACTCGTCCTCGGCGTGAGGGCGGACGTGGTGCTGGTGGTGGCAGAGGCTCGGCACCACAGCAGAGACGTGATGGAGGACGCGGTGCTGGTGGCGCAGGGGTTGTTCATCATGTCGCCGTTGCTGGTCATGGTGTCCCTGCTGGTCTTGCTGGGAGTTCGGCGGATATGATGCATGGAGGGTATCCTTCACCACTCTCAGGTGAACAATGGCATAAACTGATGAGCTTGCTGGATAACGATAATCCTTCCAACCCTGGTTCTTTAAACTCTTATCGTCTGATGGGTAAGAATTCTTCTGTCACTTGGATATTCGATACTGGGGCTACTCTTCATGCGACAGGTTCTCATGACTGTTTAGTTGATTGCTTTGAGGGCCCTGTCTGTCCTGTGATTTTGTCTGATGGGAGCACTATTGAGGCTGTTCTGAGAGGCAAAGTATTTTTGACTGCTTCATTGGTGTTGACGGATGTTCTTTATGTTTCGACTTTGACTTGCAATTTGATCTCTGTCTCACAATTGATTGGTGCCAGAAATTATGATATGTTATTTACTCCTGATTTGTGTTTTGTTCAGGACCGAAGTACGAGGATGGTGATTGGAGCAGGTGAACAAAGGGGTGGACTTTACTTCTTGGGAGAGGTTCCAGCTTCTTTAGCTTCGGTGATCCTGGCATGCAGAGAGAGTGACTCCGAGGTTTGGTATAGTAGACTGGGGCATCCTTCAGATAAAGTAATACAGACTTTACCTTTTTTCTCTGGTAGTAGTGTGTTTTCTCATAAGGCTTGTGATATTTGTTATCAAGCCAAACCGACTCGTGATACTTTTTCTGATAGTTGTAGTCGTACTTTGAGATGCTTTGAACTTATACACTGTGATCTGTGGGGACCATATCGTGTTCCGTCATCTAATGGGGCACGCTATTTTTTGACTTTGGTGGATGATTTTTCTAGAGCTGTTTGGGTTATTTTATTGACGGATAAGTGTGCTGTTTATTCTATGTTTCTTAAATTTATTGCTATTATGAAGCGTTAGTTTGGGGCTGATATACGTCGTGTGCGGAGTGACAAGGCACTGAATTTAATTGTTTACGAGATTATTTTTCATCTCATGGTATATTATTCCAAACGTCCTATATTGGGACACCTCAGCAGAATGGAAGGGTGGAAAGAAAACATCGACATATTTTAAATGTAGCCAGGGCATTGAGATTTCAGGGTTCTCTTTCTGTGAATTTTTGGGGGGAATATGTTCTGAGTGCATATTATTTGATCAATAGAACACCTTCTAGTATCTTGCAGTTTAAGTCTCCTTATGAAGTTTTATATGGTTCGGCTCCTTCGTATGATCATCTACGTATTTTTGGTTGTCTTTGCTATGCATATGATTTGAAAATCCGACATGATAAATTTGCTAGCAGGAGTAGAAAATGTATCTTTGTTGGGTATCCACTTGATAAAAAGGGATGAAAACTGTATGATTTGGAGACTGGCAAATTTTTTGTGTCCCGTGATGTTATTTTTTATGAAAAAGAATTTTCTGGATGTGGCTCTGCTAGCGAGATGTCTTCTGCGACACCTCATACATCTGTTGAGGTGCCGGGAGACGATATAGAGGCTTTTAGAATGGTGCCGGCTTCGGTTGCTGAGGCCGGAGTGGTTGCTGGCGGCTCGACACCGAGTGGCGAGGATGCACAGGTAGCTACAGAAGTATTGACAGGAGAGTCTGCTGGGGTGATGCGGATACTACTGATGATACAGGGGATACAGTGTTGGCAGAGGTGCCCGACGAGGTAGTATTGGGAAGAAGAATGAGAAAGAAATCACAGCCAGTGCGATTACAGGATTTTGTGACGAATGTTGTTCGAAGTAAAAGTCCCCCCTTCACCACAGTTCATCTGTTCCCGTCACTTCCTCAGGTACTTCGTATACTCTAACACAATTTCTAAGTTATGCCATATTTACTGCTAGATACAGAGATTTTCTTGCAGCTATCACTGCAGGTGTTGAGCCTACTTCATATCGCCAGGCCTCGCGAGATTCAGGCTGGCGCACGGCTATGCAAACTAAAATACAGGCTCTAGAAGATAATGGAACATGGAGTCTTGTCGATTTGCCTCCTGGTAAGAAAGTATTAGGAAGTAGATGGGTGTACAAAATAAAGTACAACTCCGACAGCAGTATTGAGCACTTAAAGGCACGGCTGGTTGTGTTCGGTAATCATCAGGTTGAGGGGATAGACTATTCAGAGACATTTGCCCCGGTAGCTAAGATGCCTACTGTTAGGGCGTTCTTGGCTGTTACAGCTGTGAGAGGCTAGACTTTGCACCAGATGGATGTGTATAATGCTTTTCTTCATGGAGATCTGACAGAAAAAGTGTATATGAAGTTGTCGCCAGGGTTTTCGTATAGTGAACCCAACAAAGTGTGTCGTCTGCGTAAGTCTCTATATGGATTAAAACAGGCACCATGTTGTTGGTTTGCTAAGCTTACTGCTTCTCTGATATCCTATGAATTTATTCAATCTCATTCCGATTATTCTATTTTCTTTCTTTTTCAGGGGAAGGTAGATTTGCATATTTTGATCTATGTGGATGATATGATTGTGTCTGGTAATGACTCAGGTGCTTTAGATGCTTTCAAAAAGTACCTTAGTTCTTGCTTTCACATGAAGGACCTTGGTGTGTTGAAGTACTTTCTTGGCATCGGGGTGGCTCGGAGTGCAGAAGAAATTTCTTTGTGTCAAAGGAAGTATGCTTTAGATATCATTTCAGAATGTGGCTTGCTGGGGTCTCGACCTGTTGGCTTTCCCATGTAGCCCAATCACAAGCTGACAAAATCGACTAGTCCAAAGATGGCGGATGTAGAGACTTATCGGAGGCTGGTTGGGAGGTTGATTTATCTATCATTTACTCGCCCTAATTTCGCCTATGTTGTGCATATCTTATCTCAATTCTTACAGGAGCCTCGACAAGATCATTGGCATGCTGCTTTGAGAGTTGTCAAATATCTCAAAGCAGTACCAGGACAGGGTATTCTTTTGAAAGCTGTAATGACCATTGTTCGTATTACGTATTTTGGTATACGTGTACGTATTTAGACCCGTATTGCATGTCTCTCTGCTTGATTTATTTTGGTATTTCATTGATTGGTTTATCTTGACTTGGTTCGGCTTGGTTTTGCATGGTTCAATTTTGTTTGATTTAAATGTGAACCAAGCCACTCCCACCTACCACCAACTTCATTAAATATCCCACCACACAATTCTCTCTCCTCATTAACTCTTCTTCTTCCCTACTATTACTTCTCCACCAACCTGAGAGTGGAAGGTTTAGGCAAGTGCATCTTGCTTCATGGAGGAAGTCCATTTTTATTGTTCCATTGTCTTCCACATGTGTTTCTAACCCACTTTAGTACTTAGTATTTTTTATTTCCATGGTTAAATTCTTGTAAATCTAGCTTTGTGGTATTTTCGATTTTCAGGAGTTTTGATCTATCAAACTTGCATATTTTTGCTAGTTTATGGTCCCATGTTGCAGAGAATTTTGTTTGTTCCAAATTTGACCTATGAGATTTTGCTGAGCCGCATGGTATTTGCTATTAGCATGGCCATTAAATAGTGTTTAGCCACATATGGCCTTAGCCTCAGCTGCATGCCTATAGTTAACGTATTATATTAATGCATGCATGCTAACATATTTAGCTTCAGACACATGTCAAAATTAATTCATTAGTGCATTAGCCTTTTAGCATGAGTTGCATGTATTTACTTTTGCATGCATTAAGCGAAGCCAAAACGTGCAAGCATTAATTGCATGGATGTACTTTTGTATGCATTAGCAAAGCAAGCATGCAGCTTATTTAATTGAGCCGCTTATGGCTTGCTTTCAATAATGGCATATTAATGCATGCCTTTAAGCTTTGGCTTTTGGAACTTAAGTCAGCCGCATATGCTTTGCCATGCAAGCATACTTTATATGCTTTGCCATGTTACATAGTATCATATGCTTTTGCATGCAAGCATAGATGAGCCGCATGTGCTTTGCTATGTCACATATTTTATATGCTTTGCATATATAGGCCGCATATGGAAACGAAGTCAGCCGCATGCATTGGCAAGGACGTTCAGCCGCATGTATATTTTAATGCGTGTTCAGCCGCATGCATTGGCAAGCATGCTCAGCCGCATGCACTAGCCAGCATTAGCAGCATGCTTTAGTAATAATGCATTTAGCATTAATGCATACTTTATGCATGTTTAGCCATGTATTAGATTTATGCATACGTAATGCATACTTTATGCATGTTTAGCCATGCATTAGATGAATGCATACGTAATGCATACTTTATGCATGTTTAGCCATGCATTGGATTAATGCATACGAAATGCATACTTTATGCAGGTTCAGCCATGATGCATACGAAATGCATACTTTATGCAGGTTCAGCCATGCATTAGCAAGCTTGATTTTAATGCATACTTTAATGCATGTTTATCCATGCATTAGCATTTAATGCATTATTTATTTGTATTATTTACTTGCATGCATGACATTAGCATGTTTGGCCGTATGAAATATTTGTGAACCGCATAGGCCAATAGCTTTGCTGGCCTTAGCACTTGTGAGCCGCATATGGCCATTTACAAAGCTGGCCGCATGGGAATAATTCCTGACCGCATGACCATTGGCCATTAATTAATTGTGACCGCATGGCCTTAGCAATAATTATAGTCGTACGCAAAATTAATATTAAAATTCCTAAACGTATGCGGGTGCCATATTAAATTTATGTATGTTCCTTGACACGATGGTGATCCGTTGGGGTGCACTTTGGCAAATGACATGACATGATAGTGGCCCGACGCGACGCACTCCTGACAGTGAACATGACATGACAAAATTGAATGGCCTGGACACCATGGATGATTGTGTTTGTGCAACTGAACCGATAATATTTGCATCATATCTAGGACAGGGATCCCGGAGTACCACGGTCAGGGGTACCTACTGTAAATGGCTAAGGCTAATAACTAGAATAATTAAGTAGTCATGAGAGATTTTCCCCACCTACAGGCGATCCCGTTATCCCAACCACCATTGTGGACTTGCAGCCTGCCGGCGAGTAGGGCACAAGTCTAGATTCACTGATATATGGAAGGAACGATGTACTGCTTAAATGAACCCAAGTCGCCTGGATAATCTGGATTAGCTGCAGGGCTTGTGGCTGGAGAAAATCTTACTGCATGTTGTGATAACCCTAGTTAGCTAATGTAGAAAGCCGTAGTCACTGATTTGGCCAGGAGCGATTGTATGGTGTAGTTTCAATGCTCGATTATTGCAAGCTTAATCGCATGATTGTCACATTTAACAATGAAGATCAGGGGCTAAGTTCTGTTCAGGCGAAGGGTTACAACCTCGGTCCTTGTTTGGTTTAAGGGTTATAACCTGGCTCCCGGAGCAGTTCTGAGTCCCCTCTTCGTTTATTGTCTTATTGTACCCCACGTCAGCTTGTAATGTTTTTACCTTACCAACAAGATTTGGAGACGGAGTTCTATTCAGGTGAAGGGTTACAACCCCGGTCCTTATTTGGTTTAAGGGTTGTGATCTGGCTACTTGAATGGTTCCCTCGTACTCTATTATGACTGTTGTTATTCTTTTACTTTCAGTTCTTTTAACTGCTTTAATATATTTTCTGATGTGTTGGTTTTAATTCTTAAGTGAAGTCTCCTTTGTGGTACTTGCTTTTCTGGGATCTAACCCAGCTGGTTTTGTGTGGCCAAATTTCGGAGCAGCTTCGGAGGATCTACCGACCTTCCAGCCCGATGGTGACCACCAAGCGTAACCAGGGCATCGAGTGGGTTTATTTTTGCTCTCCCACTCTATTGTAAAAATTTTATTTTGAGGCATTTAGCCGGCGAGCACCTGTTAGCTCGTATTGCATACCTTATTATTGTCTGCCTACGGGCTGCAACATGATTGACAGATCCTATGGTTGATCATGTATGACTAAACTCTCGCTAGTCCTCACATTTTGTAATGACTAGCTTCATGATCAGCTGGATATGTAATATTTGGGACGCCTTACTATTGTATATTTGGTGATCTTACATCTTGTAACTTTACTTGCTTGCATTGAGATTGAGACAATTAGGCTTGTTATTGACTATAGGAGACTGTTGGATTGTAATTAAACCCTCATATATCTAGACAGCCGTGACCGTATAGTAGGGTGTATTCCATTTTATTATACGTAGCTGGCTATGTATGCCCCCGCTCTCCAGTATTCTGGTTCTGGGGCGTTACATGGTTTAAGTGGTGGCCCATACAGGTCTTGTAAATCAAGATATGTGAGGGTTTACCGAATATATGTCTCAATCAGCACTCGCCCTTGATCTCTGCCCGTATCTTCTAATCCCTGAGATTCTCGATCTGGTCACATGCTTGTATCGTTGATCTGTCTTGGTCCGTTCTTATTGTTTCCTATGTCGTCTTCTTCAGCGGCATTGTTCCTGTACCTGCCGATCAGCAAGGCGAAGCGCCTCCCGTGGGCCAGCAGCAACAAGAAGATCAGGCCCAGCACTCAGGAGCAGCCTCTCGGGTCATGCCTCCCGGAGATCCAGAACCCCCGGTGCAGCTAACCCAGCCCGCAGGACAGGATGATGGAGCCTTGGTGGGACTTATCTGGGAGTTGCTTGCATCATAGGATCGTCGAGGAGATGCCTTGCATCAGGCAGTGGCAGATGCTATGGACAGAGGTGGACATCATGGGAACAGTGCAGCGAACAGTTTCAAGCGTTTGAACCCTCCTTTCTTCGATGGCAGCGAAGACGCTATCGCTGCTGATGCGTGGCTTCAGGACACAGAGGTGATATTGGAAGCAGCGAAGACCCCAGAAGATGAGAAAGTGGCCCTGGTGCGCTTGCAGTTATTGGACCTAGCCCACAGCTGGTGGGCGGCACAGGCCGTTGGACTAGTGGCGCCTATTGCTTGGGCAGTATTCCGTGAGAGGTTCCAGACCAAGTACTTCGATGCGGTGGCTCGGTACGATCTACAGACCAAGTTCACCAATTTGAAGCAGATGGGCAGGACGGTCGATGGATATGCGGCCGAGTTTTCCAGACTTAGTAGGTTTGCTCCCACCTTGGTGGCGACTGAGTTCGATAGAGCCCAGCAGTTTCAGCAGGGACTCCACCTGGAGATTTTGCTGGCAGTAGAGCAGTTTGAGCATCAGACTTTTGATGCAGTATTGAGGGCAGCTAGGAGGCATGAGTATACCTCCTAGAGGATTGTGGACAGGACCGGAGGTCGAAAGCGATCTCACGGCCAGATGAATCAGTCGTCGGCCCCAGTCCCGGCAGCCAGGGTTTTGACCATTGGAGCTCCGAGAAGGACAGCTTCAGTTACGTCGGTTCAACATTCAATCCCGACGTATCCTCAGTAGCAGAAGCAGAAGCAGTCTTCCCCCATGTCCTGCTCTTATTGTGGGAAGCCTGGACATATTGTTTTAGAATGTCGAAAGGCTCGAGGATTGTGTTTGCTTTGTGGAGCACCGGACCACAAGGTAGGATCCTGCCCATTCAAGACTGACTCATCACCAGCCAGGACCAGTTCATCAGTTAGGGGACCAGCCCCAGTACCAGTCCAGCAGCAGTTTCCATCCCCGAGGTCGTTGCCGACGCAGACCCAAGCTTTTCAGCAGCAAAGGCCTCAGCAGTTTATCCAGGCACAAGTTCAGAATAGGCAGATAGGATTCCAGCAGAGAGGGCCGGCACCCAGAGGGCATGGTCAAGTGTTGGCTTTGACCATGTAAGAAGAAGGAGTGACACCAGGTGAGGTAGTGGCAGGTACTATTCTCGTTAACACTTTTTCGGTTTCAGTGTTATTTGATTCTGGGGCATCGTATTCATTTATGTCTGCACGATTCACGACACGGATAGGACTGGAGCCCGAGTCATTATCAGTAAGGCTCAATATACTTACTGGTAATGGTCTTGTGGGAGTAGATAGAGTATTTTTCTCGTGTCGGATCGTGGTTAGCGGTAGAGAGTTTTTCGCTAGGCTAATAGAATTCCCAATGGCCGATTATGATGTGGTCTTAGGGATGGATTGGTTGAGGGACCAGTATGCTAGCATAGACTGCCATATTGGCAGAGTTGTTTTTAGCATTCCAGGCGAGCCGAAGTTTTCCTTTTCTCGAGGCAAAGTTGAACCTTCTCCTCCATTATTGCGGATGGCCGTAGCAGCAGTACAGTTACCCCGGATAGTCGAAGAATTTCCAAATGTTTTCTCGGAAGAGCTTCCAGGAATGCCGCCAGAGTGAGAGATCGAGTTTACTATCGACTTGATCCCCGGGGCAGCACTAGTGTCAGAGAGAGTCTACAGGATGGCACCGTCAGAATTGGAGATATTGTACAAGATGATTGAAGAACTCCGGACCAAGGGATTCATTCGTGCAAGTGGATCGCCTTAGGGAGCCCCGATGCTTCTTGTAAAAAAGAAGGATGGTACGTCCAGATTATGTGTTGACTATCGTACCTTGAACTCAGTAACAATCAAGAACATATATCCTCTCCCCAGGATAGATGACTTGTTTGATCAACTCAGAGGAGCGGCAGTATTCTCGAAGATTGATTTACGGTCAGGATACCACCAGATGAGAGTCAGAGAGCAAGATATCCCCAAGACAGCTTTTAGATCTAGATATGGGCATTGGAAGTTCCTTATTATGTCCTTTGGAGCAACCAATGCGCCGGCTATATTCATGGACCTCATGAATCGTATCTTCATGCCTTATTTGGATCAGTTTGTGATCGTGTTCATAGACGATATCTTGGTCTACAGCAAGAGTGAAGCAGAGCATAAGAAGTATCTCCGAGTTGTCCTCCAGATTCTTCGAGAGCACCAGTTGTATGCCAAGTTCAGTAAATGCGAGTTCTAGCTCGATCGTATTTCATACTTAGGTCATATCATCACCAGAGGGGGAGTAGAAGTAGATCCCCAGAAGATTGTGGCTATCGAAACCTGGCCAATGCCCAGCACAGTTACAAAAGTTCACAATTTTCTTGGATTGGCCGGCTACTACCGGAGATTTGTTTCGGACATTGTTCGGATTTCAGCGCTATTGACGCAGTTGACCCACAAAGATGTACAGTTTGCTTGGACAGCAGAATGTCAGGATTATTTTAAGAAATTAAAGCGAGGCTTGATGACGGCACCCGTTCTCACACTTCCAGATGGGACCGGAGGATTTTCAGTGTACTGTTATGCTTCAGGCAGAGGATTAGGATGTATTTTGATGCAGCATGGGAAGGTAATAGCTTATGCGTCACGACAACTTCGTGATCATGAGAAGAATTACCCGACCCACGACTTGGAACTGGCAGCAGTATTGTTTGCACTCAAGCTTTGGAGACACTACTTGTATGGAGATAGGGTGGAGATTTTCACCGACCACAAGAGCCTGAAGTATGTTTTCAACCAGAAGGACCTTAATATGCGTCAGAGAAGGTGGCTAGAGCTACTTGTGGATTATGATATCAACTTGCAGTATAATCCTGGGAAGGCCAACGTTGTTGCAGATGTATTGAGCAGGAGAGCCGGAGTTTATTTTCTGACAGCGCAACCAGAGTTGTTGGTAAATCTTCAGAAGATGGATATAGAAGTTGTCCTTCCTACCAATGTGGCATTGATGGCCAGCATGCAAGTACAGTCCAGTATAGTTGAGAGGATCAAGATAGCTCAGTCCTCCGATTCTAAGCTTCAGTGGCTTAGAGCAGAATATGAAGCAGGACGCCGACCAGAATTATACATTCATGAAGATGGTACACTTCGACATGGTAAGCATCTTTGTGTACCCAGTGGAGATATTAGACAGGAGGTCATGGCGGAAGCTCACAGTTCTCAGTATTCAATTTATCCCGGTGTGTCACGACTCGGTCCCAATTTCTTGGGTCGAATCAGATCATGCCCAGCCTGCACCGTTGTTGAGACGGCGGCAGTAAGCTGTATCACTCATACAGGTAAATAAAACAACACAGTCTAATTGCCACAACTTTAATAATTCGAATAGTTTAAAACTTTTTACAATAAAATGAAAAATACATCTGAAGTACATTGCTTTCCACAAACATCATGAATTATAAAGAAGAAGAAAAATCTAGGCAACCAGCTCATCAGTCTCGAGATCATCGTCCTCTAGTTGGGACCTCGAAAAATATCGCGGAACAAAGCCTCATCAGTGATACCTAAAATGTTGGTTCTCCAGTCAGGAGGGAGCAAAGTACAATTCATGCTAATCTTGACCATTAATTTAACAATAAAATCATGCACTTTTAAACAGTTTGAAGATGAACAGTTTTGAAACAATACAGTACAGTGATATGAATAGGCAATGTATATGACCGGCTTGGGTTACAGTAGTATCTAGCGATACGGTATGGCTTGTCCCCGTGTGAAGAGGGAAAAGCTAATACAGTCAGTTACAGTAATTTGGATGTGGTCATAAACATTACTCTACTCCCCCAGTCCCCAACAGTACAGTCAATACTCCCGAAAGAGTTCGTGTTTAAATAATGGTTTAAAATTGCAGTAAAGTGATTATTAAATAATTGTAATCAACATAAATGTACTTGCCTTTGTTTTAGAATGACTGGATAGACGAGTCGGTACCGAGAAGGAACGTCAGGTGTAACTTCGAGTTCCTACAGTTGAGAACTCGACTTAGAACCTTGAATAACCAGGCTAAGTGTGCTAGTTGCAATCTCTAGTAGTAAGTCCTAGTCAGGTTTTAATTTGTATTAATCTACAGCTAACGTTTACGTCGCAACTACGTGCGTTGATTAAACCGATTAATTTGATTATTTGGAAATAACATGAGAATCAATTAACTTTGGAAAACTTTGTGTTTTTGTAATATATTTATAAAAATATAGTTTTCTTTTAGTGATAAATCATGAACTAGTTATTTACTAATTTTTCATCCAATAATTAATTCTTAATTAATTATAAAGTTACGCTCTAACTACGATTCCAACGTCTAAAAAAACCACCCGAGATCACATCCACCCAGAAAGAAAGTAAAAATCTACGCTACACAATACAAGGGCACAGCTAAACATCCTAGAGTGGGCTTATGCCCTGTACAATTATTTTTTTACATCAAATAAGAGAAAAAATGATTTAATTTCTAAATAAAGTGCAGTAAATAAATAACTATATTAAATAGCCTAAATATTAAATAAAATAATTTAAAATAAATGCTAAGAGTCTCAGACTCGGTCCATTCCTCAAAATCCAGCTAATACCTCAACGCCCGGTCGGACCGGTGCGTTTGCATTTCGTCGGGGCCCACAGACCGGTACGGTCGTCGCCCGAAAAATCAGTTTAAAATTCATTTTCCGAAAATCGATTTAAAATCAAAATAAATAAAGTTTTATAAAAATTTGGGCAACATTTCCTCTATTTTGGGACAACCCAAAACTGGGAAATACGCCACAGAAAACCTGCAATTATTCCAACCCAATAATAATCCCGCAAATATATCCACCAAAATATTTCCAAGCCACCAGAAATTAATTCCCAATCCACAGAACTTTCCAAAATATCCGGGAATCCCATAATCAAACCAAACCACCCAAACCAGCAGATAAAAATCACAAAAAATATGCTAACGCAGCTAACCGAATATACTACGCAGCTAACCGGATTTCCCAAAGGGAAACCGGGGACCGATTCTCATCACAGACTCTACGGGAGGGACGAACTACTGTGATTAACAAGAATTTACCAAATTTCCGTTGGCGGGGAGCCGCGGAAAAAGCTTGGAAAAAACCGAAACAGCGTTCGGACCACAGGGTCGCGGATCTGGACAGCGAAGAGCTCCACGGATCGCTGGACAGCAGGAGAGGGTCCGCGGAAGAGGGGGCTCGTGCGCTGGACAGCGCGGAGAGGGCCACGGGGAGGAGGCCGGTCGGCTGCGGCTAGGGCACGCCTCGCCGGAGCAGATCCCGCACGGAGAGGGGCTCGCGCTGGACAGGGAAGTCCGCCGGGGGCGCGGGGCACGCTGGGACAGGGTCGGGCGCGGGCACGGGCGACGGAAAAACTCGCCGGGGAAAGGGTCTGTCGCGGGGAGAAGTGCGGCCGAGGGGGAAAAGGCCGGTCGGCTGCGCTAGGGCACGCCTCGCCGGAAGGGTGGGGCGCGGACGGCCGGAGAGAGGGGCCGTGCGCCGGAGACAGCGCTGGAAGGGCGCGCCAGAGGGAAGACGCGCGGTCGGAGATCCGCGGTGGGCCGCGCTCTCGCGGGGTGGCCGGACTTCGGTCGGCGGCCAGAGATCGATGGTGAGGATGTCAAGCTTGTGAATCTTGTTGAGACTGGTAAGACGCCTCATAGTTGGTTTGTTCGCCAGTCCTCGAACGTTCCAGGAAAGGATGTTTAGCATTGATGTTGCTTGGGAGGGATATGTTTGGTTCGCTTGGCTGCAGACCTGGTGCGCATGACTGTCGACTCGAGAGCTCCTTTCCTTTCTGTCTTATTGGTGGTAGATTTAGGCTCGACAGCCCTCAAGATGGGAGTGCCTGGAATGCGTTCCTTGGGGATGTCGGGGATGTGTTCCTCCGTAGGGGTATGGGATGAGTCAATATCGAGGTCGAGTAATTCACCAGCAGTGTCTAAGGTGGGGTCCTCATGGGGGATGAGAATGGTGTCATCGGAGCAACCGGGTAGATCTCCTGCAGATAAGGGATATCCAATGCCAAGGACCTGTTGTCCCCTAAGGACCTGTTCTGGTCCTGTAAAATTCCTAAATTTCTACTATTTTTTTATTTAAAATTTGTACTGATTTAAAATTTTGTATTGTACGTCGCATAGTCATATTGTACGTCGCGCACGAAATTTTATTTTTCGTAGTTGCTCGTCGAGTGCGAATATGTGCGAGCGTGCATATTTTAGAAAAATATTTTTCTCTATTTTATTATACGCTTCCAAAATATTATATAATTATTCTTGCTATAAAAAGCCTTTTGTTTTTAGCAGTTATTAATCATAAATAATATTTTATTGTATACTAGAAAAAACATAATTATGTATGCATTATTCGTGCAATCATGTATGCATTATTCGTGCATACATATATTTCGAAATTATTTATTAGTCTATTTTTAATAAAAATGTAATTTTTGAGATTTATTAATATTAATATTTTATTATTCAAAAAGATATTTAAAAATATTTATTATTTTTGAAATTATTATTATTGTTATTTTGAAAAATATATTTGGAAGTTATTGTGGCCATTTAAATCTTGTTTTGATTTTTGAATTTATTCAAATAGTTAAATATTTGAAAATTAGATTTATCCTATTTGATTTTAAACTAAAAAGTTAATTTGATTAAATTGGATTTGGATTTGGATTTGAATTTGATTGATTTAAATTAATAGGTAAATTATCTAATTGGGTTGTAAATATCCTAATACTTATCTTAATGGAAATTTCCACATCCTATAAATAGGCAGGTACTCATCCAAGTATTTCTATTCTCCAAATTCTCCACAAAATCAACCGTGAGTGCATCGTGTCCTTGTCCATCTTTTTCTTCCACTATTTTTTTTATTACATATACATTTTCCTCGTATCGGACACACCCCCGACACGCGACAGAAAATCCTAGCCCCTAAACCTAATTTCTTCCGACCCTTGCAGCCAATGCCTACGATGGACTTCCCGAATTCCTGACCACCACTACGCCAGCACCCTCACCTCCTCCCAGACTTCTCCGCCACCCCTACCAGCACCATCGTCGCCACCACATCGTCTTCGACATCACCACCCTATCCCACGACCACTGCCACAAACCATCACGCCGGCCATCCCCACTGTCAGCACCATCGCGCCGGAGCTCTCGCCGCCCGCGCACGCAAAATCCTGGTCCTCCGCCGACCTAAACCTCCACTGTCCCCCGTACCCTTTCTTCGACCAGCAGCCGCCACAACCACGCCTCCAACCGCGCCCCTTGGCCGCCGAGCTCGAATCAGACCACCGTCCATCTCAACCGATCCCTTCTGTCCTAGCCCCGTCCTCCGCGACCGCGGCAAACCGCCAGCGCCGCCGCCTCCGCAGAACGCTCCTCCGCGAGCCCGCTCTCTCCGCTCTCCCTCCACCTCTTCTACTCCGCGCAGTCCATCGTCCCTCTCCCTCGGCTCACCGCTGTCGGCGCTTCTCTTCCGCAGCTCACCGCCGTGCGACCCCACCGTTGCCGCCGACGAGCCCCCGAAACCCTCTCTCCCGTTCGCCACTCTCTCCCCTACTTTCTCTCTCTCTCATGTTTGCTTCTATTTTTTTCTTATTTCCTATTTTTTTGGTGACTCCCTTCTCGTAGAAGGAAGAGAGCTGACTGTAAGATATTATAATTATAACTATTATTATTATTATTATTATTACTATTATTTTGTTTTGTTTTTAGCTGTTCTCGAGAAGAGAGCCAGCTCAACGCAAAAGTTTAATTTCTTTATTATTCCTTTCTTTCTTTCTTTCTTTTTTTTATTTTATTTTATCGTTTTGTTGTTTAATGTAGTTGTTTGTTTTGGGAGTAACTTTTACATTGTATTTATTTTATTATTTACATTTGGATTTAACTGTAAGCTTTTCATATATGACTATTATTATTATCTTTACAATATTTTAATCAGTAAATGAATTTAGAAATCTAATATATATATATTACTATAGTATTTCTAAAATAGCTTTGACTTAAAATGTTATTTTTAAAACCCTAAATAAATTTTCTGGATTTCTAAAATTACCTAGAGATATGTTCAGCTTCTGAATTATCATATATATTTTCAAGTAATTATATAAAATATTTTTACTAACTAAGTTATAGTTTTTTTTTTACCTAAAATGAATTTTTTCCCTATAAAAACGATAAATATTTTGGAGTAATAGAAATATATTTTCAAGGATTATATTATTTATCAAATTTCTTTCAATTTTCCTCGTGTCCATGACTAATCCCAATCTTCCTATTCCTTTGCCAATTCCTTCCTTCCACCTATTGACCCTAACCAATTTGACCCTTCTGGACCCAATGGAACGGTCCGTACTACTACCCGAGGTCACCATGTATAATTGTTGTACTGAATTTGCAGTTTGCGCCACCTTGATCATCGCAGGACACCAGGCTTACTACCAGGCAAGACACCTTGCCATTTGCTGTTTACTTATTTTAGCTCATATTTCATGCATTATTTATTTTCTTTATACAAAATAAACTGTGATACATGGCATAACTGTTAGAACTTATTGTTCATTTATATTTCCTGCTGTGTATTATTTTTCTTACAAATTAAACCTAGATTTAAGGGACCACCTTGTGTATTGCATTCATTGGCCTTGACACGTCGTACCACGAAGTTGTGTGTCGCATGTAGAACACAAAAGTGCGTGATTGGTTGGCCACCAGTACGTACAAGCCGTGCGATAGGAATAACCGCTATTAGAGATTGCATGCTAGTTTGACTTAGCGGTTATAGTGGTTTTGTATTGTGGATACAACACAGTAGGCATTGGACGGGGAGGACAAATCCTTAGCGTATGGGCTTCGATGCACTTCCCTTGTGATCCGGACTCTCCGCTGGAGATACGGGGTTGATGACCCATGATTACTGACGGCCATTGACGATTTTGCGAAACGTTATGCTCTTACTGATGGGGCCTCTGGTGCCCAAGGGGGGACTATGCCGATTCTATTCAGCCAGGGTCCATGCGTAGGAAGGATTGTTCTTAACTACATTTTACTTAGAACGGTAGGCTACCTTTATCCGTTAGGTACGAGTACTTTTGGTTTGGGTACTTGTATCAGACCGTGGCTTGGAACAATAACTTGTCGCGGATTAGTTTGTCACATCTTGTCCTTGTTTGGTTGTAGGTGTGACTTACTACTTCGATGAGAAGGTATTGAACCTTGTTGGGGTCCGGATACCATTTTGGATTCATAGCATGGAAAGATATGTCGTCGTGAATTAGTTTACCATCTCCTGTCCTTGTTTGGTTGGGGGATGGTACGCTCATTCAGTAGGTGCGTATTGGACCATGTTATAATTCGATTGACTTATTTATTTGAGCAATATTTATTCAGTTTATATGGCTTGATATTATGTGTCTTGTTACGTCCCTCTGAGGACCTGGTTATCTCTCCAGGTGTGTGCTATTGTCTTTCGCAGGTGTTCTAGCTTTAGCCGTGACCATTGCTATTTCTTCGAGGATGATTGCGCTTGGATCGTCTTCGCTTCGCTCGCCAAATTCATATCTTTTCTTATGTATTTTTTTTTACTTGTTGGTAGTGGATTTGTCTCCGCCCAACATATTATATCAAGACAAATTCATTCTCATTATATGATATCTTTTATTCATTTATTTTGTGTGGATGAGAATAGTTATGGTTCGACTGTATTTTGCAGCTTATGTATTCATACGAGGTTTCTATATATTGGAGTGTATTTCGTATGAATACAGCTGACATGTCTACGTTCCTAGTCCTACGTATTTTCGGACTGGGGCGTTACAGGTCCCAAGATAGCAAGGACTGCTGCGACGTCAACTTCATCTCTGGGGTGGTCTACTGCAGGAAGGTCTGAAGGATCCAAAATCGGGTCTGAGGGAGTCTCTCCGATGGCCTTCATGGATGTTGCTCTGGAGCTTTCCTCCACTGACTCTGGCCCTGGGGGCTCGGACGATCCTTCGAGTAATGCGATCTCCTGAAAGGGATCATCCACTTCCGTTCCCAGAGCGATGAACTGATTGGAGAGGGTAGGAGATGGGGGATTGTAGGGAACGACCGCTTTGCCAGGAGATGTGGCTGGTTCGTCTCCACTGGGATCGAATATGATGTGGGAGTTTGGTAATGGAGGCAGGGGGCACGCCGTTTTAAAAGTCTACTCGCTTTAGCAGGAGTGTTTGTCCTGCAAGGCTTCCTCTTGAGCTCCAGGTGTAGACGGAAGCAATATTTTGCAAGATGACCCCGAAGCTGGCAGTGATTACAGAAGATGATGTGATTATCGTAGACTATTGCTGGGTGTGCGTCTGGCTGTCTAGCTCAATGAGGATGTGAATGGGAGGTTCCTTGGTGAGGTCTAGCTCAACACAAATCCTGGCATAATAAGCTTTTGGCAGGTTGCTTGTTTCTACAGCGGTGGCCACGTACGTCCCGGAGAATTTGGCGATACGCTTAAGAGCTGCAGGGACGAAGCAAATGAGGGGGAGGTTGGGGAGGGTCATCCAGGCAGCAACCGTGGCTGAGTCCACTTTGGGGTCAAATTCTGGGGACCACCTGATGATCTTCATCTGGTGAGAGTCGACCCTGCAGGTGCCCTTGGACCACACGGTCCGGTGATCTACCTCGGAGAAGAGGTGAAGCAGAATATGCCTGGGATCGAGGGGACAACTCTGTATTCCGCGGATAGCCGCCAACTAGCAATAACCTCCTGAATTCTGCCGATTTATGGCCAGCCAGCAGAAAATTTGGCAATGACCTCTATATACTTATATATATATATATATATATATATATATATATATATATATATATATATATATATATATATATATATATATATATATATATATATACCCTCCTATATGATAAATACAAGAATTATTTATAGAATATTATAAATAAAATAAACAACTAGTGGTAACATACATTTACTAAAATTTATATAAATAAAACTCTCTCTCTCTCTCTATATATATATATATATATATATATATATATATATATATATATATATATATATATATATATATATATATATCTCAACCTCATAAATATATTCAATACTAAAAATACTTATTCATGCTTTTATATCCTACGCATACATTTATATTCACACAAGTATATGTATATAGCCTAAAAATTTACAAAGATATTTTAAGAACTTTATTTATCATATTTTCAAAGTAAATATGAATTTAAATAAAAAATATTGCATATATTACATTTAATATTCAATATAGAGAAATTACTTACTAGACTATAAAAAAATGAACTACCAATATATATACACATCTATATATCTACATGGACATCGTTGGTCGTATTACGTGATTACCTGAGCTTGGGTTGGGTTCGGGTCAAGTCCGGGCTTAACTGGTACAACCGGATCTCCTAAAAATGAAAATCTTAATAAATAACTAATTAATCATTTATAGGGGTCCAGTCACAACTTTGATTGGTTTTTCTAGTATGGATACTGCTATGGCTAGGCCTTCCCTAGCATGGCTATTATAGTAGTGAAAGCATACTACTGCACTAACCGTGCCAAAATTTCTAGTTAATATGCATCTCAAAATTTAATCATGACTAAAGCTATATATATATATATATATATATATATATATATATATATATATATATATATATATATATATAGTATTAGGCTATTATAAATATAATCATATGTACAAAATTACAAAACCTTTTTAGACTGTACAAAATCCTATAAAAATATTTCAGAATAATTCTACTGGGTCATGGCCTCCTAATCATGGCATAACGAGTGAGATTAGCTAGGTTAGGTCCAAATATATTTTCTAGTCAAATCGAATCCGAAAAGCGTCCAATGAGTCTCTGGTGCCATTCGTAAATAAATAGCCCATGAGAACTTGATTGAGTGGTGCACCCTTGGTAAGTGTGTCGTAGGCTCAAAATGGCCTGAGCACCTGGTGTATTTTTTGAGCGTGTTGTGAATCACCTCCACCGACCCGACATTTTCGGAAGAGAAAATAAGGATATCGTCGGTGTAGGCAAGATGAGTGATGATCGGGCAGCCACTGGCGTAATAAAAGTGCTGAAAGTTCGGAGCTCTGATCATACTATTCAGCTATCTGCTCAGAGCTTCTGCCGCAACAATGAAGATGGTGGATGATAAGGGATCACCTTATCTGACTCCGCGGCTTGATTTGAAAAAACCATCCGCTTGACCATTGATGACCGTTGAAAACCAGGAGTTGCTGATCGATCACCATACAATGTTGGTCCATGTTTTCAAAAATTTGAAGGCCCTGAAAACCCAGATCATGAATTGCCAATCTAGTCTGTCATAAGCTTTCTCTATGTCTAGTTTGATAGCTATGTTACCACCCCTCGCTGGGAGCTTCATGCAGGTGATTAGTTCATGTGCGATCATAATGTTGTCTTGGATGTTTCTGTCCTTGACAAAGCCACTCTGCTCCTCAGAGATAATCTTGGGGAGAAGATCTGACATTCGGGAGGCGATGATTTTGGAGATGATCTTGTTGGTGAAGGTGCAAAGACTGATGGACCGAAAATCTCGGAAAGTCTTCGGGTTGTCTTTTTGGGGGATGAGGACCAGGTTTGCGCTAGATATGGCTCTGGGGTATATTGCTCCCTGGAAGAAGGCCGTGACTGCTTCATGGATATCCTTCTTGATGGTCTCCCAGTAAGTACAGAAAAATACCTCCGAAAAACCGTCTGGGCCTGGCGCACTGTGCTCGTCAAGGGTCCAAACCGCGGCTTTCACCTCGGCCTCAGAAGGGAGGAGTTCCAGCTGGATTTTGTCGGTGTCATTGATGAGGTGAGGGATCTCTACCAGGAAGGAGTTGTCTCTGTGTATTATTTCTTTGGAGAACAGCTGGGAGTAGAACTTAGCCGCTTTCACTTGGATGCCATGATGGTCTTTGATGATGTTCTCGGATTCATCGGCTATCTGATGCAAGGTGAGTCTCTGTCTGCGACCATGGACGTAGGCGTAAAAATAGCTCGAGTTTTTGTCCCCCTCACTGTCCCATTTAAGCCTTGCTTTCTGCTTCTAGAAGTCAATTTAAACTTTCAGTCTGAATTTAAGGATCGCTTTAGTGAGGTTGAGGGCCGCCCTGGCCTCCGGCGAACGATCGATCACATAGTGGGCTTCAGCGCGGGTAACGTCGTCCTCGTCCACACGAACAGCCTGAAAAATGTCCCCATATGCCTGTTTACTCCAAGCCAAAAGGGCATGCCTCGTAGCCTTGAGCTTGTTGGCTTCCCGGATGAGAGGGTCAAGGGAGTCCGCTTGGTCCCACGCTTTCTCAACGATGTGCCTGAATTGGGGGTGCTCGCACCAGAAGTCAAGGAAACGAAAGTTTTTTTTGATCTGGGTGGATGTGCTTCTAACTTCAACTACAGAGGT
Organism: Iris pallida; assembly: GCA_029216955.1. Lineage (NCBI taxonomy): Eukaryota > Viridiplantae > Streptophyta > Magnoliopsida > Asparagales > Iridaceae > Iris > Iris pallida. The sequence goes on along the minus strand of JANAVB010001000.1, from coordinate 4,014,111 downwards.
GCATGGTCAGATTCGGTGGCGTTGAGGTGAAAGAGTTTGGAGATGATCCCTGATCCGAGCCAAATGGCGTTAGTGAGGGCCCTGTCCAGTCGGGAGTATTACTGACGATCGTCTTCCTGCATGTTGCACAAGGTGAAAGCATTGCCGAAAAACTGGAGGGTAGAGAGGTGGGCATTAAAAATGAAGTTGTTAAAATTTTGCATGGCCGTCCGGGGGGGGGGGGGGGGGGTGGACGGCCGCCAGTCTTTTATTCTCTGCAGGTGATAGCGTTGAAACCCCCGATGCAAAGCCAAGGTAGGTTAATTTGGATGCGGTGGATGTCGAGGAGATCGTTTCAGAGATATTTTCTTTCGGCAATATCACAGCTGCCATAAACTGCAGACAGGAGTGCCCGCTTAGGGAGCAGAGGGTGTTCTATACAGCAGGAGAGAGCCTGCTCCGAGTCTTGGATGACTTCGATATTGATGTCGGTCGAACAGAGTATCCAGTTGTCGTATCTGCCTGCTATGGCTGTGGTGAAGCCTAACAGTAACTGAATGGTTTTAAGTCTTTTGGGGAGAATTTTAGGTTCTAGAATGATCAAGATGTCAAGCTTGTGAATCTTGTTGAGACTGGTAAGATGCCTCATAGTTGGTTTGTTCGCCAGTCCTCGAACGTTCCAGGAAAGGATGTTCAGCATTGATGTTGCTTGGGGGGATATGTTTGGTCCGCTTGGCTGCAGATTGGTGCGCATGACTGTCGACTCGAGAGCTCCTTTCCTTTCTATCTTATTGGTAGTAGATTTAGGCTCGGCAGCCCTCAAGATGGGAGTGCCTGGAATGTGTTCCTTGAGGAAGTCGGGGATGTGTTCCTCCGTAGGGGTGTGGGGGGAGTCAATATCGGGGTCAAGTAATTCACCAGCAGTGTCAAAGGTGGGGTCCTCGTGGGGGATGAGAATGGTGTCATCGGAGCAACTGGGTAGATTTCCTGCAGATAAGGGATATCCAGTGCCAAGGACCTGTTGTCCCCTAAGGACCTGTTCTGGTCCCAAGATAGCAAGGACTGCTGTGACGTCAACTTCATCTCTGGGGTGGTCTACTGCAGGAAGGTCTGAAGGATCCAAAATCGGGTCTGAGGGAGTCTCTCCGATGGACTTCGCGGATGTTGCTCTGGAGCTTTCCTCCACTGACTCTGGCCCTGGGGGCTCGGACGATCCTTCGAGTAATGCGATCTCCTGAAAGGGATCATCCACTTCCGTTCCCAGAGCGATGAACTGATTGGAGAGGGTAGGAGATGGAGGGTTGTAGGGAACGACCGCTTTGCCAGGAGATGTGGCTGGTTCGTCTCCACTGGGATCGAATCTGATGTGGAAGTTTGGTAATGGAGGCAGGGGGAGGGGCATGCCATTTTAAAAGTCTACTTGCTTTAGCAGGAGTGTTTGTCCTGCCAGGCTTCCTCTTGAGCTTCAGGTGTAGACGGAAGTAATGTTTTGGAAGATGACACCGAAGCTGGCAGTGATTACAGAAGATGATGTGGTTATCGTAGACTAATTGCTGGGTGTGCGTCTTGCTGTCTAGCTCAATGAGGATATGATTAGGGGGGGTTCCTTGGTGAGGTCCAGCTCAACACAAATCCTGGCATAATGAGCTTTTGACAGGTTGCTTGTTTCTGCAGCGGTGGCCACGTACGTCCCGAAGAAGTTGGCGATACGCTTAAGAGCTGTAGGGACGAAGCAAATGAGGGAGAGGTTGGGGAGGGTCACCCAGGTCGCAACCGTGGCTGAGTCCACTTTGGTGTCAAATTCTGGGGACCACCTGATGATCTTCATCTGGTGAGAGTCGACCCTGCAGGTGCCCTTGGACCACACGGTCCGGTGATCTTCCTCGAAGGAGAGGTGAAGCAGAATATGCCTGGGATCGTGGGACAACTCTGTATTTCGCGGATAGCCGCCAACTAGCAATAACCTCCTGAATTCTGCCGATTTATGGACAGCCAGTAGAAAATTTGGCAATAACCTCTATATACTTATATATATATATATTTTGATGTATATACCCTCCTATATGATAAATACAAGAATTATTTATATAATATTATAAATAAAATAAACAACTAGTGGTAACATACATTTACTAAAATTTATATAAATAAAACTCTCTCCCTCTCTCTCTCTCTATATATATATATATATATAATATATAAAATATATATATATATATATATATATATATATATATATATATATATATATATATTTTATATATATATATATATATATATATATATAATATATATATATATATATATATATATATATATATATATATATATATATATATATATATATATATATATATATATATATATTTTATATATATATATATATAAAATATATATATATATATATATATATATATATATATATATATATATATTTCTCAACCTCATAAATATATTCAATACTAAAAATACTTAGTCATGCTTTTATATCCTACACATACATTTATATTCACACAAGTATATGTATATAGCCTAAAAATTTACAAATATATTTTAAGAACTTTATTTATCATATTTTCAAAGTAAATATGAATTTAAATAGAAAATATTGCATATATTATATTTAATATTCAATATAGAGAAATTACTTACTAGACTATAAAAAAATGAACTACCAATATATATACACATCTATATATCTACATGGACGTCGTTGGTCGCATTACGTGATTACCTGAGCTTGGGTTGGGTTCGGGTCAAGTCCGGGCTTAACTGGTACAACCGGATCTCCTAAAAGTCAAAATCTTAATAAATAACTAATGAATCATTTATAGGGGTCCAGTCACAACTTTGATTGATTTTTCTAGTATGGACACTGCTATGGCTAGGTCTTCCCTAGCATGGCTATTATACTAGTCAAAGCACACTACTGCACTAACCGTGCCAAAATTTCTAGTTAATATGCATCTCAAAATTTAATTATGACTAAAGCTATATATATATATATATATATATATATATATATATATATATATATATATATATATATATATATATATATATATATATATATATATATATATATATATTTTTTTTTTTTTTGCCCCATGCGGGCTCAGTTCGTAGCCCTATATCGTCAGGCCTCCGACGTTGTGGATGCCCCGCATCGCACAGGCTAACTCATCATCGCCCTATATATATATATAGTATTATGCTATTGTAAATATAATCATATATACAAAATTGTAAAACCTTTTTGGACTGTACAAAATCCTATAAAAATATTTTCGAATAATTCTACTGGGTCATGGCCTCCTAATCATGGCATAACGAGTAAGATTAGCTAGGTTAGGTCTAAATATATTTTCTAATCAAATCGAATCCAAAAAACATCCAATGAGTCTCTGGTGCCATTCGCAAATAAACAGCCCATGAGAACTTGATTGAGTGGCACACCCTTGGTATGTGTGTCGTAGGCTCAAAATGGATCAAAACTATATATTGGGTCAACTGGTTTTGATCGATGTTGAGTTTCACACTCAAGTTGGAAGCTAGGTCTAGAATTACGGTAAATAGTCGAATAACTTAAATTGACACGAAGTCGTGCGAAGTCAAAATAATGTTAGAGGACAAGTTTGATGGGACATGCTATATCAAATTGAAGCTCTATGTGTTTACTTCGAAAACTCATGAAGGATGTTTTGAAAGATCGACATTTCTTGTGCTCCAAAAATCAAAGCTATAAAAAAGTACATCTATAATCATAATTAAAGAAAAATATAATCTAACAAATAGAAATCATATAAAATAAATAAAAAATAATTCCCAAAAATCAGGATCCTTATAGGCTCTTCGAGAGTTCTCTCTCTTTCTGTGTATGCGTTCACGTGTGTGTGTGAGTGGGCCAACAGGGCTTTAGAAATTCAATCTTAGTTAATATTTTTTGATATTTAATAAGTACTTTAATGAATGTTAAATATTTTTATAAATTTTTTTTTAATAAGTACATATAATAGCTATTCTAATTAATTTTCAATTATATTGCCAGTCGTGTTTTATAATATTAGTTATTATTATTACTATTTAGTCTCTAAAAAATTAGTTATTAGTATTAAATTACTAGCTAGTTTAATTATATTTTAGATTATTATATAAATTAGTTAATTATTGATTAAATATGAAAAATATAATTAGTTAGGGTTTTCTAGAATATTCTAGGACATATTCCTTAGATTAGAACCTAATCATTTTTTCTAACGATTATAGGTGGACTTAGAGACATTTACAACTTACCAGTAAAAGACAAGTACTTCTATGGCTTTGTATCGTTTACTTTATGTGGTTTCATGTGGTGTCGACTTTCATGTTGGACACGAATCAGATATCTCTTGATCTTGTACTCACGTGCTATTGTCTTGTACACTTGTGCCATTGTTTCATTTACTTGGGGAGGGAAAATACATATAAATGTGTGACCAATCCCAAGTCGCTAGTTAGGTCTTGTTGATAGCTTAGTCATACACGACACGTATGGTTAAGCCGTACCAATATTCATGTACTTTGTCCAGCCGGTCACATATTTAACAAGTATTTCTAATCACATGTTATAATGATTCCATGTTCATTTTTTAGTAGTACACGTTTCTCTGGTTATTCAAGTTAGTCAATATTATATTGCATCTTTACTTGTGCATATCTTACACTTGTTACAAAATTATAGAATGTATTTTTTTGCTTTACTGACTGTACGTTGCAGGTGCATATGAGGACATTATTCCTACCTTATACGGGACAGAGCCTGAGGATCTAGTGGAGCATGGAGGGGATATGGTCCAGGACTTAACACATGAGATTTCGTTTTTCGTTGTGTTTGATTTGATGTTTTAAGAGTTGATGTTGTATTGTGAAGTTTGAGTGTGGGATGTTGTACATATTGGTTGTTTGCCTTTTCCTTCACCGAATTTGTTTTTAGACATCCTGATGTAAAGGTATAATAAAAATAGTAGAATGTGTGGTGGTGTGTCGTGATTTGCGATTCGAAAATATGTTAGAAGCTGTGATGAGTTTTTGATTGATCATGTCATTTGATGATATCTAAGGTTTAGAAACAGCTTACTATCGTTGTATCCACATCATAGGCTGGACGTGTCCGACTCTTATTGTAAAATCCATGTTTTGTTTATTTGTTATTAGTGTTTATTGAGCCCATGAATTAAGCCTATTATTTTCCAACCCAAATTCGAACCCAGTGACTCAACCTGTTCAAAACCACGTACCCCTCCCCCGTGTCCCGTGCGCACCCCCCTAATTCGGATATGAAATCTCACGTAGAGATAAACTCTCTCTTCTCTATCAGAAACATCACATAAGCTTTCCTCCACCTTTCCCAAATACCTCCTATCTTTTCCCATACTTTCCCATTTCTGAAACTGTCTCCTTCCCAACACTCCCCGTGTCCGAACCTTCCAACACATCTCTCGGGGTGGTTCCGAGCCGACCCCCGTGCATCCCGTCGACCGACCGGCACCAGTAGCTGCGCCAGGCCGGCCGACCCCCACGCTAGCGTCCTGCGGCCTCCCCGCCGCACCGGCGCACTCGCTAGAGCCGCTAACGTGCCTTCCGCGCCCCGCCAGCACCTGCGGCCGCCAGCGTGCATCCAGCGCCGCCAGCGCGCATCACCCCTCGCGCCGACAGCGCGCATCCGCGCAGCCTTCCGCGTGCGTGCGCGTGTTCCCGTACCGTCCTACGTGTCTGTGTCCCGCGACCCATCCCGTACCCGCGTGCGTTCCGAGTCCGAGGCATCTCCTCGGTGCTCCGTCACAACCTGTGGTAAACCTTTCTACCTTCTGTATTTTTCATAGAGCATAAAACCTACATGTTTCCGACCGAAATTGACAGAATGAAGCTCTATCAATTCCGGGATATTTAGTATAGTTTTCTATTTTGGCGTTGTATTAATGTTAGTAGACTATTTCATTAGAACAGTTAATTATCATTAGTTAGTTTGGCGATTAATTAGACTTCATTTACGTAATATGAATAACGTAGAGTTAACGTTAAATCGTTAATAGGAATATTGCCACTATTTCACTAATTTTTATTAATTGGTAAATTAGTTTCAAAATAAATAACTATATATCAAAAGTATACTTTAATATAGAAAATAGTGTTTTTAGGCCAATTTTATATATCTATGCTTTTTTTTTAGATAAAAAGGTTTATTTTTGTAATTAACCATTATTTTTATTAATAAATTTTATGGTGTTAAAAACTAAATATTTTAACGATATTTTTAGTAAAAACTGTAAGCTTTACAACAATAAGGTTTTCTTATTTATATTATTAAAATGATTATTCTTTATTAAAGAAAATAGTATTAGTAAATATTTTGTAAAGTTTTATTTAAATAAATATTAAATTAGATTTCGAATATTTTCGATTTTAAGCGATATTTTTAATTAAAATGATTTACGATAAAACTGCTATAATTTTACTAATATTCTAAAAATATATTAATTTTCGCTCTATCTATAAAATACTAATAAAATTGTTTTACCAAATTATTATATATAATTAAATTATAATTTCTCTAAATAAAAGGGCAATGTTTATAATTAAGCGTAGATTTGTTTAGTGGCTTTATTAGCCAACCTTTGGAATAAGTTCTAAGGACAGATTATTATTAATATAGGTTCGAATCCCGGACCCTAGTCGATACCTTTATAGTCGTTACCTTCCATACCGAGGATACAACCAAGGCAAGTTTTATATCTTTCATGTCTATGTTTTATTTAATAATTAAATGTGCTGCATCGGTAGAATCATGTATATTGTAGCTACACTGATTCATTGACTCGAGAATTAATGATTGGGAGAGTTGTATAACATCTGTGACCAAAGCCATTGTTGCCGAATATTGTCTCTCACGCGCTAACCCCTACCGCACGGGGGGTTGAGCCGTACTGTATACTATCATTTGGCCAAAATACTAGTATACACATTGCCTCTATCCAGCCGGTCACCGATCAGTTATATACTCAAAGCACTATTGACTCATTGTAGATTGCATCATTGTACCTTCTGAGATTTATTGTCTGCTGTCTCTTTTATTATTATTTAGCAAAAATATATAATATTTTTAAACTGTCTTGCATCATTTATTATTATAGAATGTTAGATGTGGAAGTATGTTCTTGCTCCCCTCCTGACTATAGACCAGCATTTTTAGGTGACTATGACGACGAGGATCTCGCTTTTAGTTCTTTCTACGGACCTGGTCTTGTAACTCCTCTTTCTGAAATTTTGAAAATATTTTTTTAAAATTTATTTATTTGAATGAAATGAGCATTTTTGGAACTTTGTAAATATTTTTAAATTAAATAGTTATTTTTATAGATGACTTTAGCCATGGTTGAGTTTTGAAGTACAAGACGACTAGCAATTGTGGCATGGATTATCATGTCCCGATTCGTAGAGTCATTTATTCACATATTTTATCTCTTGGAATCGATCGATTCCAAGAGATAATATATGTGAATAAATGACTCTACGAATCGGGGCGTGACAAATTGGTATCAGAGCATGGCTTTACGTCCTTGGTCTCTTCTTTGATTCATTTCAAATCAAAGTTGCATCGACGATTAACCAAAGTTGCTTCTACGATCACTCAACGTTGCTTCCACGATTAAATCAGAGATTGCTTCCACGATTATGCTGTTGTTGTTCGATAATCATCCTATGTTGTTTGTGTCTGAAAGTTCGTTGACCGTCTTGGCTGCTCACTGGATGTTCCATACAATAAGTCTAAATACAATGTGATGCCCCTGAATGAATGATTGTTGTTGGTTGTTACACAAATAACCCAACAATGACTCGATGCCATAGTATGCTATGTTGTGAATGCTGTTGGAAATGTGGGAATATAGAAAAGTGGCTATGTACGCTGTAACAAGTTGAGAATTGCAAGTGATGTTGGAAAAGAATTATGAATGGGATAATTGATGGATGAGTTCAACGGAACTAGTGAGTTGACTCATGTGTGCTGACTAGTGCTTTCGAGACCCTAAAAATGTTGGCTTGTGATATTGAGACCCCGAGATGTTGGCTAAGTGTTGTGATCATTATAGATTACGAATGTCCGGAATGGATTTGAGTGGGTATTATTTGGGAATGGCTTCATTTCTGAGTGGTATATTGCCTCTACCACCTCAGAACGAGATGTATGTTGACCCTTTCCATAGGATAGCTATGAGACTATCTGTGGGTACTGGGTAGTGCCGAGACATAGCTGGGAGTCTTGTATTGTTGCTAGATGACTCGAGTGCCCCTTGACGGTGATGCTATGTTGGGTAGCGAGAATCCTAGAAATTGTGACGGGTGGCTTGGTTAGAATTGTTTAGTCGAGTAATGACTCAGACTAGTAAGACAGTTAGTATGCTATAGGTAAATAGATTTGGTCAGAAAATGTTGTGGCTTAGAACATCTGAATGTTGGCTTCGATTGGTTAGATGCAAATCAAATGTGGCTAATACAAAGTTGGTTGCTAAGTTGAAAGTTTTGGAAATATTGTCGGAGAACCAAAGGAATGTTAGAAATCTGTGCCTCGACCATAAGGTGTAATAGATGTCAATCCATCTTGATCACCAAAGGACATTCGTTGCATATGTGCAGGTATGCTGAGGAATTAAATTGTACTAGAAAAATAATGAGTAGTGACTCTGAGTATTGGTGTTGCCTAGAGGATGGCTAAGTGATACATAAATTGTCGGATTGAATGGAATAAACTACTCAACCCTTGCTGCATGAGATTTAAGAATGCCCATAAGATAGTTTGATGATTGAGAAATGAATGGGAACGAGAAATTACAAACGTGTTAGATAATGTCGGTATAGGTGACTGTTGGTTGGGATATAGATTGCTGGCTTATGACTTAGTGGTATGACTTTGTCATACGGACTGAATAGTATGATTCTATAGTTATGTTTAGACTATCGGAATCGATAACCCTTGAATAGTTAGTCTTGGTTTATGGGTTCGTGTGGGTACAAAGAAATTGGAATAGAAATTGGATCGTTGGGAATTTACTTGATGGATTATTAGAACGATAAGAATCATATGTCGGGTTGGGATTGACTGTAATGTTGATAGATCGATCTTACTCGATCGTTGGGTAAGTCTAAGAATGAGCCTCTGTGGGAATTATTTTCCTTGAGGAAGACCCTGGATAGATAGACTTGACCCTAGCGACCAGTTGATGACTTACTAATTGTTGGCATAGCCAACAATGGCGAATAATTATTCAGACTGAGTGGATACCCATAGGTTTGGGTAGATTCCTTTAGAGTTCAGCTTGAGTTCTCTATGCCTCAAGCACTCCTCGTAGCAGGCCTACGAGGTCGGTAGGGTTCACGGGCACTGGTGGGGCAGCTGGATCGGGCACCACCGCAGGTGTTTGCTGTTCAGTTTGGGACAACGCAGGATCTAACACTTGAGTTGTAGTATAAAATCTACGGAGTGCTGGTGCATTATGGGGACGATCGGCCAGCTGTCGAGGTGTAGGATCCGGACTTGGTTGAGGAGGTGGGGTGTGATCAGGTGATGACAACCCATCGCCAGCAGTGTTGGTCTTGTCTGTGGCCATACTCTGGAAGGTTTAGGATTGCAAAACATAAGCAAGGTAGCCTACCAGTCTATAACAAACAAAAATATTTATTTATAATATATTTCGGTCCTATGTTGTGACAAATTAATGTTCTAGTGTTCTAAATGTTTCTAGATATGTTTACCTAAGTTGTTGATCAGACCTGCATGGGCTACCGCTAAAAACATGTCACGACCCGGTCCCAAATTGTTGGGTCGAATCGGATCATGCCCAGCCTGTACCGTTGTGAGACGGCGGCAGTAAGTTGTATCCAAATACAGGTAATCACAACAATACAATATATATTTTGCCACCACATCTAAACTTCGAATATTAAAACTTGTCCAACAAAAGGTTCATTTAATACATCAGATAAAATAAAAATTGTCTTTTATTTAAACATCAAAACTAAAAGGAAAATCATCATCTAGGTAGTTGGCTCATCAGCCTCAGGATCAACATCTTCCAAGTGGTAATCTGGAAGCACTGTAGGGTAGAGCACCGGATCATAATAGCTATTAATCAATAGCTCTACCTCATCAATGGAACCTATTGGGGGTGGGGGATCCAGTCAGGAAAGGAGCAAAGTACAATTATGAAAATTTAACAATTCAACTAATAATTAGAAATTTGCAATTTAAACAGTTTAAAATACTTGAACAATATTTTCCAGCAATTTTCCACAATTGAAAACAATGTGATTTGAGTATGTAATGCTTATGACCGCCTTGGGTTTTACAATTGTATCCTAGTGATACGATACGGCTTATCCCCGTATGTAAGAGGGGTAAGCTCGTACAATCAATATACAATATGAGGGGTATTGGTCATAATACACTACATTACTCCCCCAATCCCACAATCAATAACAATCAATACTTTAGAAGAGAGTTCGTGTAGTAATGTGGTTTAATCTTGCAATATTACAGTTATTAACTAAATTGAAAAATAAACACAACCGTACTTGCCTTTGTTTATGACTGGGTTTAAAGAGTCGGTTCCGGAAAGAAAATCAGACTCTTCCTCGAAATCCTACATTGAGAATCCCGACTTAGCATAAATGAGGAAACCATATCTAGGTGTGCTAGTTACAATCTCTAAAATTTGATCATTGTTAAGTTTTAGGTCATTTACAAAATCTACCAGAACACGTTTATCGATGTGAGTTATTAATTTACGAAGGAAAAGTCAATTTAATATTTATTGGAAAAATTCGTATTTTCTGATTATTTGACAAAACTTTGTACTTTGTAATATATATAAAAATTAGGTTTTTAATGAGAAAAAAATGTGAATTTGTTAAATTACAAACTTGTAATTTTCCTAGTTATTTATTGTGAGAAGAATGATATTAATAAATATTTATTTAACATCTTACGCGTTTACGTCAAATCAACAACCAGAAAAGAAATAAAAACTACACTACATTATTACAGCCCACAGAAAATAAAGATAAAAAGCTGGGCTTATGTCCTTACAATTATTTACATAAATGAATTAAAATAAGAATGGTAAACTGAACGTCGGGAAGCGGTCCATTCAGCAGGCCGAGGCCCTGCACCAAAATACTCTAGGGCAGTAACACGTTCTAAGAAAATATAATTAATATTAAATATATAATAAAAGAAGAGTCTCAGACTTGGTCCAAAGGTCATGTTTGCAAATAGCTAATGCCTCAATGTCCGGAACAATGCCGGTTTCGTTTGTATTTCGCTAAGGGCCCATTGACCGATACGGTCGTCGCTTGGAAAAGTAATATGAATTCAAATCAACAAAAAGCCAGTTTAGAATTTAGAAATTTTATAGAAAACCCTTTTAAAATATTTTTCTAAAAATTTGAGCAAAATTCCCTCTGTATTTGGGACAACCCAATACTGGAAATTTGTGCCAACAACACACAAATAATATCCCAACCAGGAAAATAACCCATGAATTCATTTCCACGAATAATATTAAAACCCAAAAATAATATCGAATCCGAAAATATACATCTACAGCACGTTTCCAGTACTCGAAAAATCGAAGTTACTCAGAAACCCGAAAATATCACAGAAGCAAACCAACAGAATTTCTCAAAACCAATCTACAGAATTTTTCGAAACATAACTCGGAATTTCCGAGAAGCCACAGGAAACGAAAACCACAGAAACATAATAGTTCAGAAATTTCGAAACTAACAGAAGATCAAAAACCAACGGAACTTAATTTCTCCAAAACGAAACCAACCACAACACACACTTACAAACAAAGAGGACTTCAAAAATTTCCGAAATCGAAATCGTCTAAACCAAATCCCGCAACGGGATCGGGGAACCAAAATCATCATCGACTCGGGAGGGACGAACTACTGAGATTATCAGAATTTACCCAATATTCGTTGGTCGGGGAGCCGCGGGATAATCTCGAGAAAGGAAACGGTACAACGGGATCGAACGGTGAGCGGTTCACGGGGCCACACGAGGACTTGCCGAAAATAGGGACTCGCCGGGCAGCAGCCGTACGCGACCGGGAAGCAGCACGCAGGGGCGGTCGGCCACGCGGGGCCGATCGGGAACGGCAACGGTGGCACCGGGGAAATGCCGGGAGGGTCGCTGGAAAGGGGTCGGCCGACTAGGGCGGGAGGAGCTTGGGTCGCCGAAAAATTGGATTAGGGCACAGAATTTGGGAAAGATGGTGGTGGAGATGGGAATGGTGGAGGAGTTTAAATAGTAGAGGGAAACAGAGGTTACCGGAAGAGGAAGGGGCGGCCGTTCGGGGAGGCCGGCGGTCACCGAAGTAATGGTGGCAGTTTGGAAGAGCTCGGGTCGGAGAAAAATCGAAAGCTCTTCGTTTCTCAAATAGAAAGTTAACAGAGAGAGGGAATGAGAAAGGAATTAAATGGGTTTAGTAAAGGCTTTAATGGGTTTGGGCTAAAGAGTTATATAATGGGTTTGTAAGGGTATTGCTGTTGGGCTATTGGATTTATGGGCTTAAGGCAAAAGGTTAATGGATCTTAAAAAAATGGATTGGGTTTAAAGATTTAAATATCATTTTCTTTAGGAAAAATTGTAATACTCTAAAAAATTAATCTAAAATATATTCGGGCTCAGAATTGGGTTCGGGACTGGGCCAGGCAATCAAAAGTCCAAGTTTATTTATTTTAAAAGTAATTTTCTATTTAACTAATAATAATAATAATTTAAAAAATTAAATTAGCAAACACATATTTAATAAAAAAAGAAATCAAAATTTTATGGATTTTACAATCCCTAGTAGCCGTCCACTCTAGGGGTGTCACCTGAATGATTAGGTTTAGCCGTCGATATAGCTAACCAAAGAGACTTGACCGAATAATAGGGTGACCATTGGCGACCGTAGGATAACCTTTTGGTATTGAACGAGAGATGGTGATGAGTATGACCTAAGGATAATATGTTATATGTATATGCTTTAATATGAACCTTAGAGATGTTTGACCCTTGAGGATTATGTGTCGGCCTATAGCAGGAATATTGGATCGGTATCTATAGTCGGGTAGCTGGGTTAACCTTAACTGTTGCATAGAATTGTACCCTTGGCTTGGGTAATCGATAGTGGATGACGTCGGATTGTGTCTTGTAGAAAAGATGAATTATCTCGGTGAGAAATATTATTGGATTTGGGAAGGAATATGATTGCATGTTGTGAACTCTTGATACGATTGGCTCTAAGATTAGACCCTTGATCGAATGTTAGAAATATTATGCCCGGATAGAGAGCTTAACCAAGTTGTCCCTGATGTTAAGTGTTGTGGCCTGGAAGATAGTGATTGTGGGAAGTGAATAAAGTGATAAGTTAACTGAAAGGATGCTAAGTCGGATTTGGGAAAGAGAGTTATATCGTGGCTGATCGAATCGTGCTATCATGGAAGTTGGCTGAAGTACATATGTTTTGGGGATGCCTAAAATATGTGTATGGATCCAGCCGAAGTGATAGGTTGCGACTGAGATAACGTTATGGGAAGAATTTATCGTACTAGCGCGGACTTTGGCTGAAATACATATATTTTGGGGACGCCTAAAATATGTGTATGGATCCAAACGAAGTGATATGTTACGACCAAGACAGAATTGCAAGGAAAATGTTGGTAAATCAATGAGAAGTTGCAAGTATTAAAAATGAGATAGACAGAACGAATCGTTGATGGATTTAAATGGTACAATTGGATAGCTATTTTGAGATGACCGAGTGTGCTGAAATGAATATTGAATTGAAGCTAAATGAGTAACTTGTTATGACTAAGTGAATTAGTAAGATGAGTTATTCTCTTAAGTTTCGAGGACGGAACTTTTTCTGAGTGGTATATTATGTAATGCCCCGCTCCGCGTAAGGCATTTGGTTGGCTTGTTGGATGGGATCAGAATGTTGGACCGTGACTTGTGTTGGAGATCAAGAGAGTCGAGACTGATGCAGTCTCTCTTAGCTGGCTAGACAGACTAAGTGTTGGAACGTGGCTCGCTGGTGGAGCTACGCTTAGGGGAAATGTGTGCAACCAGAATAAAAAGACCCTTTTGTGCAGGTGAGTGAAACTATCCTCCTTTCTTTTTATTCCTTCATGCTTAATAAATGGAATAACGTGATGCTATGAATTGTCCCTAAATGTTCCATATTTTAGTTGCTGAATAATAGAGATGCCTATGCTAAGAATTATTGAAATGAATAAGACATGAATTTTGAACTGCTGATTGAATCACACTCGAACTGCTAATGTAACTTTGTCACGCCCCAGAACCAGAATACTGGAGAGCGGGGGCAGACATAGCCAGCTACGTATAATGAAATAGAACCCACTCCACTATACGGTCACGGCTGTCTAGATATATGAGGGTTTATCTACAAGCCAACAGTCTCTTATGGTCGATAACAAGCCTAGTGTCTCAATCACAAGCAAGTAAATAGAGTTACAAGATGTAAGACCACCAAATATACAATAGTAAGGCGTCCCAAACATTACATATTCAGCTGATCATGAAGCTAGTCGTTACAAAATGTGAGGACTAGCAAGAGTTTAGTCATACATGATCAACCCTAGGTTGCCAATCATGTTACAGCCCGTAGGCAGACAGTAAGTAAAATGTACACGAGCTAACACTTGCTCGGCGGCTAAACGCCTCAAAATAATTAATTTACAAGAGAGTGGAAGAGCCAAAAATAACCCACTCGTTGCCAGGATTCCGTCTAGTGGTCACCATGTGGCTGGAGATTCGGTAGATCCTCTGGAGCTGCTCTGGTATGGCCATACAAAACCAGCTGGGTCAGACCCCAGAAAGAACAAGTGCCACAAAGGAGGCTTCGCTTAGGAACTAAAACCAGCAATCAGCACAAGAGTATAATTAAATAAAAGACAGTAATTAAGAAAAAGCGTGGCAGGTGATATACGATGAGATATACCATGGGACTATTCAGATAACCAGGTTACAACCCGTAAACCAAACAAGGATCGGGGTTGTAACCCTTCGTCTGAACAGAACTTGGATTCTCCCACCATTTATCGGCGAGATAAAATAAGAAAACAGGTCATGTGACAATCTTGTACAGAATCAAGACAAGAATAGACTGGTAAACTTCATCCAACATTTCACGGCCAAGCAATAAGTACGGCTTGATACTTTAACTAACTAGGGTTATCACAGGCCTAGTTACTAGCAAGATGCAGTGAGATTGTTCCACAGCCACAAGCCCTGCAGACCATCCAGGCTATCCAGACGCAATTTAGAGTTGCATTCAAGTGGGTACATCGTCCAGGAAACGCATGTACCCTTAGGTGACTTAGAGGGTGCAACACATGATAGTGTGCTGGAAATGTGCCCTACTCGACGGCAGGCTACAGATCCCAAGTGGGGCGCCCAGATAACGGGATTGCCTGTAGCTGGGAAATCTCTTCATGACTACTGGATTTATTCTAGTTGTTAGCCTTAGTTGATTTCAGTGGGTGCCCCTGACCGTGGTACTCAGGGGTCCCCATCCTAGACATGATGCAAGACAAGACGGGTTCATTTGCACAAGCACAATCGTCCACGGTGTCCAGGTCATTTAATCTTGTCATGTCGTGTTAGCCGTCGCAACAGCATTTCAAGGAATATCATGTCAGGTTCATCATGTCAAGAGTGTACCACGGCGGGCCACTATCAAGAATTATCATGTCAAGTTATCATGTCAAATTTGTCAGGTCAAGTTATCATGTCAGGAGTGCACCACGGCGGGTCACTATCAAGTCATGCCAATTATCAAGGAGGAGAGAAACTTGCACAATTAAATGATAATATATTAATAATATATATATTCTTGAAGCCAAAGAGAAACTCTACAACTTTTATGTTGGGAGTGGGAAGAAATTTTGACCACTATTCAAGCAAATAAAACATTTAAACAATCAAAGTGGGACCCATGTGGTCCAAAAGTGGGAGAACAAACATGCGGTCAAAGAGAGTGGGAGGCCATCCATGCGGCCAATATAACAAAGAGGGCATGAAATCAAGTAAGACAAAAGATAGTGGGACCCACAATAATTGCAAGATCCCACTTCAGCAAGCAAGTCATCTAAAAGAAGTTATGTGGGACCCCCATAATTAATGCAATAAGAAGTGGTACACGTGAACCCTTTAATTAATGGTTCACGTGGCCAAAATATTAAATAGTAGGGGAAGGGAGCCTATGCGGCTCACCTTAGATTCCATAATAATATTAAATGGCCAGGGCCATGCGGCTCTGCATCAAGCAGTTATTAAGGCTGTAAATGTCCATGCGGCTCACCCTCACAATTGCTTGCATGAAAATACAAAAGGCAACAAATATTAAATAATTAAATAACTAATGATTATACAGTTGATGGAAAGTATGTTGGCAAGTGTATGCGGCTCCTTGCATTAACAATGCATAGGTAATTGCCTTAAAAATGTACTAAAATACCATATGCGGCTCCTTGCATTGACAATATACCATATGCGGCTCCTTTCCAGGATGCATTAGGAGGAGTAAATAAAAGTGTACTTAGAAAAGACAAGCATGAAAGTCAAGCCTTAATTAATGCTTACAAAAGTACATTCAATGTTAATGTGTTAACACAACACATTCTGTGCACATTCCGTAGTAAAGCATTATTAAATGCTTTTAACCAAAGTACAATCCTGTAGTAAAGCATTATTTAATGCTTTTAACCAAAGCACATTCCTTTAATTCCAAGCAAGGCATTATTTAATGCTCTAACAAAAGTGTATGCGGCAGGACAAGCAGTATTTTTAGTGCGATGCATGCTATGCAGCTGGTACTAAGTGTTCGTGTTTGGAAAAATTGCATTAAACTAATCATTAAAATATTGCATGCATTGGTATAACACATTAATATGCATGCGGCTGGAGACCCAGGGTCATGCATTATTTAATGCATCTATTATTTCAAGCTCATGCGGCCACAACCAAGTGCCACATGCGGCTGAATATTGGTATTAAATACATGCAAACTAATTGCTTGCTATTGCATTAGTAGGCCATGCGGCTGAGTGTCAAAAATGCCCATGCGGCTCAAAAATTTCTCGTAGGTCAAATTGGACCAAAGGAAATTCTCTGCAATCATGGGATCATCAACTCAGCAAAATATGCAAGTTTGATGGATCAAAAATCCAGAAAACCAAAAATACCACAAAGTTAGATCTACAAAAATTTAACCATGGAAATGAAAAATGACCAGTACTAAAGTGGGTTAGAAACACATGAGGAAGACAATGGAACAATAAAAATGGGGTTCCTCCATGAAGCAAGATACACTTGCCTAAGCTCTCCACTCTCCTGGTAGGTGAAGAGTAAAGATGGAGAAGAAGAAATGAGTAATGAGTAATAATGGAAGAGAGAGAGTAGGATAGATATTTATGGTGGGAGTGGTGGTAGGTGGGAGTGGTTCTCCACATAAAACCAAACCAAGCCAAACCCACTAAACCGAACCAAACCAAGCCAATGCCATGCCAAGATGAACCATGCAAATACAATATGCAAAAATAAAAATCCAAGGCTAACTAATTATGACAAACCAAAAATACGAGCCCGAAATACGTACACGTATTTCCAATACGTAATGCGGACTACGGGCATCACAACTCTACCCACCTTAAAAGAATTCCGTCCTCGGAATTTAATCAAGGGGCTAGAGTGGCAAGGACAAGCTATACTAATCACAGGCAAGCTATACTAAGCAATCAATCATGCAATCATGTATGTAAGCAAGGAAATCGAAGGCACGAGAAAAGAGGAAGATATCCTGCTAGGAACCTCTCTGCCGGTTCTGGATCTGAGCTTGGACCTGGGCATACTGCTGGGGTCTTTGTAGCTGGAAGGCTAGGGCCTGAGGCGGCAATGGCCTCGGAGGCTGGTACTGCTGTTGAAACACTTAGGCCTGAGGCGGCAATGGCCTCGGAAATGGATACTGCTGTTGCTGCTGGACTGGGGCTGGTCCCTTTACCGAGGGACTAGTCTGGGCCGATGATGAACTGGCCCTATTCGGACAGGACCCTATCTTGTGGTCCGGTGCTCCACAAGCCAAACACAATCCCTGTGCTCTGCGACACTCCGAAACAATGTGCCCTGGCTTCCCACAATGAGTGCAGCCCATTGCGGAAGACTGCTTCTGCTTCTGTTGCGGAGAGGACGTGACCGACGTCACTGAGGCCCCCTGCCTCGGAGTTCCAATTGTCAAAGCCCTGACTGCCGGGGCTGGTGCTGTTGACTGGGTCATCTGGACGTGAGATCGCTTCCGACCTCCGGTCCTGTCCACGATCCTGTGGGAGGTATACTCGTGCCTCCGTGCCGCTTTCAATACTGCATCGAAGGTCTGATGCTCGAATTGTTCCACTGCCAACAAAATCTCGAGATGGAGCCCCTGCTGGAACCGCTGGGCTCTATCGAACTCGGTCGCCACCAAGGTGGGAGCAAACAGACTGAGCCTGGAGAACTCGGCCGCATATCCATCGACCGTTCTGCCTCCTTGCTTCAGATTGGTGAACCTGGTCTGTAGATCGTACCGAGCCACCGCATCGAAGTACTTAGTCTGGAATCTCTCTTTAAATAGCGCCCATGGAATAGGGGCCACTAATCCCACGGCCTGTGCTGCCCACCAGCTGCGGGCAAGATCCAATAACTGTAGACGCACCACGGCCACCTTCTCATCTTCCGGGGTCTTGGCTGCCTCTAGAATGACTTCAGTATCCTGGAGCCACGCGTCAGCAGCGATAGCATCTTCACTGCCATCGAAGAATGGAGGGTTCAGGTGCTTGAAACTGTTCGCTGTACTGTTCCTTGGATGACCGTCTCTGTTCAAAGCATCTGCCACTGCCTGTTGTAAGGCATCTCCTCGCCGATCTTGGGAAGCTAACAGTGATCTGATGAGACCCACCAAAGTGCCATCATCAGGCTCTACAGGCTGGACTGGCTGAACTGGCGGCTCTCCTCCAGTAGGTACGACTCGGGAGGCTGCTCCTGAGTGCTGGGCCTGATCTTCTTGTTGCTGCTGGTCCACGGGAGGTGATCCGTCTTGCTGATCGGCAGGTCCAGGTTCAATGCCGCTGAAGAAGACGACATAGGGAACAATAAGGAAGGACCAGGACAGATCAACGATACAAGCATATGATCAGGACAAAAATCTAGGAATTCAGAAGATACGAGCAGAGATCAAGGGCGAATACTGATTGAGACATCTATTCGGTAAACCCTCACATATCTTGATTTACAAGACCTGCATGGGCCACCACTTAAACCATGTCACGCCCCAGAACCAGAATACTGGAGAGCGGGGGCAGACATAGCCAGCTACGTATAATGAAATGGAATCCACTCCACTATACGGTCACGGCTGTCTAGATATATGAGGGTTTATCTACAAGCCAACAGTCTCTTATGGTCGATAACAAGTCTAGTGTCTCAATCACAAGCAAGTAAATAGAGTTACAAGATGTAAGATCACCAAATATACAATAGTAAGGCGTCCCAAACATTACATATTCAGCTGATCATGAAGCTAATCGTTACAAAATGTGAGGACTAGCAAGAGTTTAGTCATACATGATCAACCCTAGGTTGCCAATCATGTTACAGCCCGTAGGCAGACAGTAAGTAAAATGTACACGAGCTAACAATTGCTCGGCGGCTAAACGCCTCAAAATAATTAATTTACAAGAGAGTGGGAGAGCCAAAAATAATCCACTCGTTGCCAGGATTCCGTCTAGTGGTCACCATGTGGCTGGAGATTCGGTAGATCCTCTGGAGCTGCTCTAGTATCTGGCCATACAAAACCAGCTGGGTCAGACCCCAGAAAGAGCAAGTGCCACAAAGGAGGCTTCGCTTAGGAACTAAAACCAGCAATCAGCACAAGAGTATAATTAAATGAAAGACAGTAATTAAGGAAAAGCGTGGCAGGTGATATACGATGAGATATACCATGGGACTATTCAGATAACCAGGTTACAACCCGTAAACCAAACAAGGACCGGGGTTGTAACCCTTCGTCTGAACAGAACTTGGATTCTCCCACCATTTATCGGCGAGATAAAATAAGAAAACAGGTCATGTGACAATCTTGTACAGAATCAAGGCAAGAATAGACTGGTAAACTTTATCCAATATTTCACGGCCAAGCAATAAGTACGGCTTGATACTTTAACTAACTAGGGTTATCACAGGCCTAGTTACTAGCAAGATGCAGTGAGATTGTTCCACAGCCACAAGCCCTGCAGACCATCCAGGCTATCCAGACGCAATTTAGAGTTGCATTCAAGTGGGTACATCATCCAGGAAACGCATGTACCCTTAGGTGACTTAGAGGGTACAACACATGACAGTGTGCTGGAAATGTGCCCAACTCGACGGCAGGCTACAGATCCCAAGTGGGGCGCCCAGATAACGGGATTGCCTGTAGCTGGGAAATCTCTTCATGACTACTGGATTTATTCTAGTTGTTAGCCTTAGTTGATTTCAGTGGGTGCCCCTGACCGTGGTACTCAGGGGTCCCCATCCTAGACATGATGCAAGACAAGACGGGTTCATTTGCACAAGCACAATCGTCCACGGTGTCCAGGTCATTCAATCTTGTCATGTCGTGTTAGCCGTCGCAACAGCATTTCAAGGAATATCATGTCAGGTTCATCATGTCAAGAGTGCACCACGGCGGGCCACTATCAAGAATTATCATGTCAAGTTATCATGTCAAATTTGTCAGGTCAAGTTATCATGTCAGGAGTGCACCACGGCGGGTCACTATCAAGTCATGCCAATTATCAAGGAGGAGAGAAACTTGCACAATTAAATGATAATATATTAATAATATATATATTCTTGAAGCCAAAGAGAAACTCTACAACTTTCATGTTGGGAGTGGGAAGAAATTTTGACCACAATTCAAGCAAATAAAACATTTAAACAATCAAAGTGGGACCCATATGGTCCAAAAGTGGGAGAACAAACATGCGATCAAAGAGAGTGGGAGGCCATCCATGCGGCCAATATAACAAAGAGGGCATGAAATCAAGTAAGACAAAAGATAGTGGGACCCGCAATAATTGTAAGCTCCCACTTCAGCAAGCAAGTCATCTAAAAGAAGTTATGTGGGACCCCCATAATTAATGCAATAAGAAGTGGTACACATGAACCCTTTAATTAATGGTTCACGTGGCCAAAATATTAAATAGTGGGGGAAGTGAGCCTATGCGGCTCACCTTAGATTCCATAATAATATTAAATGGCCAGGGCCATGCGGCTCTGCATCAAGCAGTTATTAAGGCTGTAAATGTCCATGCGGCTCACCCTCACAATTGCTTGCATGAAAATACAAAAGGCAACAAATATTAAATAATTAAATAACTAATGATTATACAGTTGATGGCAAGTATGTTGGCAAGTGTATGCGGCTCCTTGCATTGACAATGCATAGGTAATTGCCTTAAAAAATGTACTAAAATACCATATGCGGCTCCTTGCATTGACAATATACCATATGCGGCTCCTTTCCAGGATGCATTAGGAGGAGTAAATAAAAGTGTACTTAGAAAAGACAAGCATGAAAGTCAAGCCTTAATTAATGCTTACAAAAGTACATTCAATGTTAATGTGTTAACACAACACATTCTGTGCACATTCCGTAGTAAAGCATTATTAAATGCTTTTAACCAAAGTACAATCCTGTAGTAAAGCATTATTTAATGCTTTTAACCAAAGCACATTCCTTTAATTCCAAGCAAGGCATTATTTAATGCTCTAACAAAAGTGTATGCGGCAGGACAAGCAGTATTTTTAGTGCGATGCATGCTATGCGGCTGGTACTAAGTGTTCGTGTTTGGAAAAATTGCATTAAACTAATCATTAAAATATTGCATGCATTGGTATAACACATTAATATGCATGCGGCTGGAGACCCAGGGTCATGCATTATTTAATGCATCTATTATTTCAAGCTCATGCGGCCACAACCAAGTGCCACATGCGGCTGAATATTGGTATTAAATACATGCAAACTAATTGCTTGCTATTGTATTAGTAGGCCATGCGGCTGAGTGTCAAAAATGCCCATGCGGCTCAAAAATTTCTCGTAGGTCAAATTGGACCAAAGGAAATTCTCTGCAATCATGGGATCATCAACTCAGCAAAATATGCAAGTTTGATGGATCAAAAATCCAGAAAACCAAAAATACCACAAAGTTAGATCTACAAAAATTTAACCATGGAAATGAAAAATGACCAGTACTAAAGTGGGTTAGAAACACATGAGGAAGACAATAGAACAATAAAAATGGGGTTCCTCCATGAAGCAAGATGCACTTGCCTAAGCTCTCCACTCTCCTGGTAGGTGAAGAGTAAAGATGGAGAAGAAGAAATGAGTAATGAGTAATAATGGAAGAGAGAGAGTGGGATAGATATTTATGGTGGGAGTGGTGGTAGGTGGGAGTGGTTCTCCACATAAAACCAAACCAAGCCAAACCCACTAAACCGAACCAAACCAAGCCAATGCCATGCCAAGATGAACCATGCAAATGCAATATACAAAAATAAAAATCCAAGGCTAACTAATTATGACAAACCAAAAATACGAGCCCGAAATACGTACACGTATTTCCAATACGTAATGCGGACTACGGGCATCACAAACTTGATGCCTGAGAATGAATTGATAATGCCCCTTATGCTTAATCTTGATGAAATGAATGAATCACTTGAATAATCAAGATGCTACATGAATGAGACATGAAAAAAGAACTGGCTATGCTATTAATACAATGAATTGAATGAGACTCTTGAATCATGTACTCTCTGTATAATTGTTGTAAAGAAATGAGATGATGCCTGTTTTTGTATAAGCAATGAAATGAATAATAATTGTACCAATGAAATGAATGAGATGTTATTGTTTCCTCATTGAGAGGAATGCTATAAGAAATGTGCAATGAATAAATGAATGAGGAATGATGAGGCTTGGGATCATGGAGATCACCAAGTAGAATGATGGAAATAATTAGTCGTTGAACACGGCTCGGGATTGAGATGAGATGTTGAACTGTTGGCTCTGCTTACTGTCAGTTGCTTTACCATGCATTTGTGTTATCGAGTCGACACGCATTCGCATGGTCATGGACGTACTTATACAAGTCTGAGTAAGGTTTCTCGAACGGTACCTGGGGTACCAGGACTGATTCGACCCGGAAGGAAATATTGGTCGTACTATGGTGGCACGAGGTATTACGGGACATTTGGCTAGGCTTGCAACCCACCCTAGAATGGTGCGTCGTAATACCCGTTGGAAAGTCCTTTATGATACAGTTTCACCAACGACCATTTAGTTAGGATGCATGCTAACGAATGTTTTGTGTAGACAAAGTAAGTATATCATATTATCCTATATTTTTATGCAGGTACAAGGGAGTTGGCTATCGGTAAAAAATTACTTAAATATGATATACTCAATATATGTGTTGGTTTAACTTGCGTGCTTAATGTGCCAAGTAAATGATGCTGTGCGTAGTCTTTCAATATGAGAACCTGCTTAACATGTTAAATTCAGTATGCTAGAAAGATGCCTTGCTATGAACATTGCTCAAACATAATATACATGCTAAGTGATGCTTGAAGTGAGAATTGTCATAACATGTTTAAGATGTTAATGTTAACGATGCCTTAATGATGCCTTTGCATGATAAGACCAAGAATGCTAAAATGATATGTCCACATGAATATTACTAAGAATATGTTTACATGCTTCACTATGATTATTGCCCATGAACTGTAAACTGATGATAGGCCCAAGTAGAAAGATCATTCTATTAAATGCTTGCTAAAATTGACCAGTTAGTGTTGGTTTATGCGAGTGGGTTGGATTCTGCTCGCCAGTACATAGATGATGTGCTGACCGACGTTTTTGTGGGCAGGTGCTCGTGCTTGGGATGTTCTACACACGAAGATTGGCTTGATTGGTCCCGCGGCATCGAAGATTTATTGAGCCTACAGAAACTTTCATTGTACAAGATGATGTCTTCTGTTTATAAAGGACATAATGTATGGAACATTGTAATCAGTTGTACCAGTGAGTTGTAAGCCAAGTCGGTATATTGAGTGGTAATCCAATGTATCCAAGTATCAATTGTAAGCATTATAGCATTGTTCAGTTGGCTTTCAATGTAAAGTAGGATTTGTTGTAAGCATTGTACTTCAATACAAGTCTTGTACTCTTCTTCAATTATCAATAAAGATAATAAAGTTCTATATATCTCTGTGTGACTTCAAGTTATCCTTTTATCTCCGCTGCTATAAAGAAGTGATGTACTTCTATTCAATAAGAAAGATTGTCCTCATTAACTTCAATTTGTCTGCTTCTGTCGCTGCGATGTGTTTCTATTTGAAGATTATCACTTATGTACCATCTTTGTCTTGTACAAGTGCAATAAAAGACTTGTACGGCATCACGCCCAAGCGAGGACGATCGATTCCAAAAGATAAAATATGTGAATAAATGACTCTACGAATCGGGGTGTGACACGGATCGTATAGCTGTTTGCCTTGACTAGTGTACTAGCAATGCCAGAAAAGGCCGAGCCATAAGTGTGTTCTAACTAGAAAAACTATGCCAAGCTGCAACTTGACCGCTATTAAATGATTTAATTAGTTTTACTATAATTATGACTTTTTGGAAGGTACATAGAAACATGTGAGATATGATTTCAGTTATAAATAGCTATATTAATAGTGTTCATGCACAATTCATTATCATGTGCGGTAACTAAAGTTTGTAGTTTATACTTGCCACAAGCAAGGCAATGAAGTGAGAATGCAAAGGAAGAAGACTGGTGTCCTGTCACTGTCAAAAAGGGTATAATAATCTCAGTTTCTTTTCTATGTTCAAGAATCTAAACTGCTGGCTCTAACACTAATGGTGCGACACGACTTCTAATTAGGACTTCTAGCTAAGTGATGACCTAGCATAGTAGACCAATTTGGTGACACTACACCTATAACCAACACTATGATGGTGGGCAAAAACTACGACACTTAATTACCCAAAAACATGAATTACCACACAATGCACAATTGTTCAATAAAAATTCAGACTGTCCACTGTGTTCCAACAATTATTTAGATAGTTATAAAGCTCCAATAAATATAAAATAAAATCCCAAAATCATACTTGTTAATTATAATAATTTATTATAATTTTTTGGAATTTCTAAACTGCTGTGGATATTTAATAAAAATTAGAATACATAGGTATCTTAAAAGTAGGTTCTGAATATCTATTTTTCTACAGTGATAAATATGGAAATTAAATTATGGAAAAATTGTATTAAAGTGGCTAAATTAACATAGTATTTTACTATAAACTTTCCTAAATTTTTACATATTTAAAGACTATTTAAAAATTAGAATACAACAAGGTACAGTTTCTAAAAATAAACAAATAATTATTTAATGTATTTGTCCACATATACAAAATTGAACCGAAGTCCAAATACGGGACCCAAGGCCATGAATCAAGTTTAATATGACTTTTACAGGTCTTAAATGTATTTAGGCTCACTTGAGTCCACACAATCCATGCTAGGTTTTGGCTCAAAATGACCGCATTTAACAAAATACGTACAAACACGAAATTGAATACGTAAGTAAAATAACATGTTAAAATAATATAATAATATATTACTCTAAATTATACACAAAATAATATTTATTAATAATATTATAACATATGCATTTTATAGTAAAATATACAGTACTTATATATTTATATATATATATATATATATATATATATATATATATATATATATATATATATATATATATATACACATATATACAGAATACAACATATATATTTAAAATAGTATATATATACATATACCTATATACTATACAAATACATACATAAAAATATATAGATACATATATATACATATAGCCCAAGCCCAACGGGGCTAATGGGCCCACAGCCCACAACCCAAAGTCTAATATGGATACATGGACAAAATGGTAATTTCAGGTCAAAATGATGTCCGCCGTTGGACCAACTTTGCACCGAAAAATGTGCTAGAGTACAAGTCGACTAAACTTAGCAAATTAGATGTCTATGAGTCCAGAATGACGATATGAATCCAACGGTATATTCAAAATTGGATTCCGATGACCCGATCTCAAAATGGTCCGTTGACCCGGATTATGGGGCCCGCCTTGCACCGAAATGGGTGCCGGAGCCCACGTCCTCTAAATATAGCAAACTTTATATGTATTCATGCTAGAACGACGCCACAAGTCCACTGGTGGTGTCAGAATTAGAATCCAGAGTCCCGGGTCCAAAATTAGAATTTTACAAGTTGGAAATTACGAATTCGGAAGGCCAATTTGGCAACAAATTCAACCAATCAAACGAGCTCACAATGAAACAAAACTTTAAGGATGAGAAGTTGGTTATACCAGTTGTGCATAAGAACTGGTAGCACGTCAAACAGAGCTGCGATGTCCGAGATACAAATCCACGAAGTTGGTTCCACGAAACTGTCTAAAATAAACACAATTATTCAGACAACTTGGCGGCCGATTTTGATCTATCAAACGATCGAATTCACGTTGAAGCTTTAGGTGAGCGAAGAGGTATATACCGAGATTGCAAAGAAGAAAAGAGTTCGATGATCCAATGGTCGGATTGTCCAGAAAACACGTCCAAAGTTTCTGCCACGAAGTGCACTTTCTAACTTCCCAATTCATGCGTTACGTCGGGATCCCGTGCGAACCGCACGAATCGCCTACGTTTTGCGACAGAGGTGATGCATCCACCATGGGGGTGTCCTTGGGCGGTTTGTCGGGGTTGTGCGGGCCTCGTAGGGGTTGTCGTCGGGCTTGCACGGCGGCGACTTGCCGCCTCCATAGCGCTATCGTCGATGCCGATACTGAGTTCATAGCTTCTGCTGCTGCTCGTACGCAATGCGCACACATGGGCGCTCGGTAGCGTGCCGGGGAGGCGACCTCCCATCCAGGGGGCATGGTGGTCTCGTGTCGCTACATCACTGCTGTTGCTAAAGTTGCTGTCACTACGGTTGTGCATGTATACGCGTACGCGGCGACTTGGTAGCGCTCGCTGCTGCTGTGGGAACTCGTCGGGGCTGTGTGAGCATGCGCGGGGATGTGCACAGCCATGGCAGCCAGCTAGTGACTTGTCGAGGGGGTGCACGAGGGTGGCACCCACTGGCGACCTCCAGTAGCCGCAACTCAAGTAGTAGTAGCAGTTGCAACATAGAAAGAAGAAGAGGAAGAGAAAGATGATGATAAAAAATAAGGAGAATGAAAAAGTTGATGAGGATGAGGAGGATGAGTAGAAGATGATGATGAAGTTGGGGTTGTAGAAGTTAGGGTTGTCATTGTAGGGTGAGGATGGGTTCGACTCAGGCTGTAATAAAGGGGAGAGAGAGAAGATGTAGGAGTTAGGTCGGCTGGCCAAGAGTGTGTGTGATTGTGTGCCATGAAGAGATGTGTGGTTGGAAATAAGTAAGAGTTTGAATGCAAGGCTAAAATTGAGTGTGCTAGGTTAAGTTATATTGGGGAGTATGATAAATAAAATTGTCCATTAGATTTGCAAGTGTGTAGGCTTATGGTATTTTATAGGGGGATGAGTGTGTTGAGTGTTTGGGTAGTCATGAGAGTGGCCACATGAAATTTGGTTGGGTGTTGGATCAAGTTGGGTTAAATTTGGGCTAGATTTGGTCATGACCATAAATTTAGTCATTTATAATCATTGATGGAATAAGGGCATGCAGGAGATCAATTGGGTGGCACGCAAGTAGCATGTACAAAATAGGCTCAAAATAGGTCAAAACTATGAATTGGGTCGATTAGTTTGGAGCGATGCCGAGCTCCGAAATTAAATTGGAAGTTAGATTGGATTTTAAGATAGATGGTCAAATGGCCTAAATTAATTCGAAAGTTGTGCGACGCAAATAGAATACAATGAAACTAGTTTGAGTGAGACATGGTATATCAAAATAAAGATAATGTTGCCTACTACAAAACTCATGAAGAAAGTTTTTAGAGATCGACATCCCTGGTGCTCTAAACATCAAAGTCACGAAGAACTACATCAATGATCAAAACTAATTATAATAAAACTATTTATTGAAAATAATTCATTTAGAAAATTTTAAAATGAACCCTAAAATTTAGGGGCTCATACGAACTTAGACTATGCTTATGTTCTTTTATGGTTTCTTAACTATTCATACGTATTGCATGGTCAATGGACTTGGATAACCTGTGCACGGGTTTTGTTTTTCTCGAACGAGATTGTCGGGGCACCGGGACTGATGCCATAATATCGGTAAGTTGGGGTCCTGCGGTAATTGGGTTAGCAAGCCGTACGTTGAGTGACCACCGTCTTACGATTGAGATATATTCTGTTATGGCACAAAATGTCAGTAACCTTTATATAGATAAGGGCATACATTTCACGAATGTTTGATGCGAGGACAGTAAGTGTTCGCCTTGTATTAGTGCGTGGTGGGCATATCGAGTATAAGAAGAAGTCACCTGTCAGGTGACTTCTTCGGATGTTTATCACTGTATTGCTTTAGGATAGTGTATTCATCTTGAGCAAGGACGGGTACATTAGTTGTGTTAGATTCAATTCGTATATCTGTTTTAGTATGCTAGCTTTAATATGACAGGGAAGGACGGTATGCATCACCTTGTATCAGTATCAGGGTGAGTGCAACAACATATGGTAAGAAATCGCTGCGATGCGACACGATTGTGATGTGTTTACTGCTTGTTTATGTTATCGAATATAACATGATTACATTCTTACATACTTATATGCTTTACTGTTTTCATAATATGCCATAAAACTGGTCCTAAGACAAAATAGAAAGATCACTAATAAAATGTATGCTTTACACAGTTACTTAGTATCAGTTTAGGCGAGTGGATTCATGCTCACCATTACAACATATGTACTGATAACCACCCTTCAGGTATGAAGATTTGCTCGATCGTGTCAAGGCTTGGATTGCAACATGAAGATGTCGACTGAGGATTGCTTGCTTAGATATAGAAGACGTGATGTATGGAACGACGAGATCCTTTGTGAGATAGAGAGGTCAAGAGTGTTCTAAGCTAATATGGCATATTCATTGGGGCTATTGATAGCCTTTATAACTTGCTTCATTATCAATAAAGTTATTGTTTCATATATTCTGATTTGTTTCAGTTTTTACTGTAATTGTTAGAGATAATGATTTAAAGATTTATTAGGGATGCAACTCGGGCATGCTAAACCTAAGCCCAATCGAGTAAACCCGTTAATGGGTTGGGTTAGGGTTGAAGATATGCAAGTTCAAATTCGGGCTCGGGTTAAAATATTTGAACCCGATCAAAAATCGGATTTGGCTCGGGTTCATGTGCCGGGTTACCGAAAGAACACAAAACCCAACATATATATAATTTATATATATTTATATATACATATATTTTTCATACTTCTTAAATAAAAAGTTAAAATACTAAATTTCTCCACCCAAACTCTTTAACTCCTTATCCTAAATCGCATTTCAATTTGTATTTTGTAATGATCGAGGCTTGATTGCTATTTGATTATGTGTTTAATATTACTTTGTCTAAAATTATTTCAAATATTATATTAGAGCCCGATAAACCCCATGGACCGTGTCACTTCCAGTTTTCACAAATGAGGGTAAAATAGTCATTTTCTATTTTCTAATATTTTTGTGAATATTTATTTATTAATATTGTTATTTGGGGATTAGTTTAGTCGGGTTTGAATTTTGTCTAGTTTCGACTTGTGTTAGTGGCCCGGATAGCTTAGACTCTAGTCGAGACCCAAAGATTAGTTAGACATGGCCCACAAATTTCATTAATTAGTCTAGTGCAATTAGGCTAATCCCATATGACTAGATTGGTTTATTTAGAGATTAGAACATGACCCTTTTGACCCCAAACTTTGGCATGACTTAAGTTAACCCAAGGGAGACTAGTTGAGGGCAACTTGGACTTTTCCTAAGGCCCAAACTAGGGCTACATGGCCAGCCACTTGAGGATAGGGTCTCTCCACCTTTTCATTTCAACAGTAGCCTCTTTTCTTCCATTTTGAGTTCTTTCCCAAACTTGAGAGCTTCTCTCTTGATTTGACCTCACAAACCAAGTATTTCTCCCTCAATTTTACTCAATCTACCAAGGAGAAGGTGCTAGCTTGGAGTGGGAAGCAAGGAGCTAGGATAGGAGTCCAATTTCTAGGAGTTCTCGTGTCGGAACCGTGTCCTTTGGTTGAATCATTGGGATCCAACTCCCAATCGGTAAAAATCCTCTCTAAATCCATCTTTTCATTTCATTTCGATAGTTTTGCATTCATAGGAACCACCCCCATGCATGAACCACTATTAGGATTGCACTTGAGGCTCATTTGAGTTCTCAATAGGAATTTGGGATAAGTTTAGTGTCTCCCATGGATAGATTCCAAAGGAGCCACCATATGTGTTTGTTTTTATGCTCAATAGGCTTATTTGTCTTTTAATTTCAGATTTATATGTGTTAGAGAGTAGATTAACCATGGTTAGGATGTTTAGACTTGTTATCATTTATATACCAATGGTTGAATCTATGTATTTTAGCCTACAAGCCTATTTTTATGTAAAGATATCAAATTTACATGTGTATTGTATATTGGACAGTTTTGGGGGTTTTTGGTGATGATATATATATATATATATATATATATATATAGATATATATATATATATATATATATATATATATATATATATATATTTCCGCTTATATATTTCCGCTTCCTATATATATAAAGATATATATATATATTTTTATATATATAAAAATATATATATATATATATATATATATATATATATATATATATATATATATATAAATATATATATATATATATATATATATATATATATATATATATATATAGGAAGTGGATCAAAAGTCCCCCTTAGAAAATCTCCTAAAAACCCCCCTCACTCTAATCTGTAATTTAATGTTAATATTAATGTTAATGTTAATATTAATGTTAATATTAACATTAAATACTAAAATTAACATTAAACTTAACATTAAAATTAACATTAACATTAACATTAACATTAACATTAATATTAACATTAACATTAATATAAAAAAATAATTTTTTTTAATATTAACATTAACGTTAATATTAACATTAATATTACTACAAGAAAAATGATCATTTACGGTGCACAATTTACGGCACGCATTGCCTGTGCGCCGTAAATGACACTCTTTTACAGCATGCAATTCTGCGCGCCATAAAAGAGTCAATTTTTGTGTTTTTTACGGCGTGTTTTACCTGCATGCCGTAATTGCAAACGCATTTACGGCACGTATTTTTCTGCGCCGTGAATGGTAACTTAATTACGGCATTCGTTTTTGCATGCCTAAAATATTAAGTTATTTACGGCATGCGTTCTTGTGCGCCGTGAATGAGATCTCAATTACGGCGTTCCTCAGCACGCCGTGAATGATGTTTTATTTAAGGCATGCGTTTACGCGCCATAATTGACAGCTTTTTTTTTCCCAGCACGATGTTAAGATTAAGAATAACTTATTTACGACATCTTTTTTTTTCTATTTTGGCATGATGTTAAGATTAAGAATAACTTATTTAATCTATACACTACACCAAAACATAGTTTTCCTAACACATAATTTTTTCAAATCCTAACGATTTTTTACCGTTATAATTTTCTAACGATAGAAAACCGTTAGAAAATAATAAAAACTGTTAGTATAAATATAAAATAACAAACTTTAAAATCGATAAGGCCTAATAATTTTTTCCAACGGTTATAAGTGTTAAAAAAAAATCTATTTTATGTCATGTGCCCTTCACATGATATTTACAAGTGTTACAAATGTGTTATTCACGGAGTAAGATTTTACTTCCCCACTTATATCTCCCTCGAGCGTCCTCTCTCCCCTCCATCATCGTCTAATGGCTCCTGTCCCCACCACTATCCTCCTCCTCCTCCTCCTCCTCCTCCTCCTCCTCCGTCGTCACCAAGTCAGCTCTAAATCGAATCCTCCACAGCCTTCTCATCGGGACCTCTCCCCCTCATTTGTCGTAGTCCTCTCTCGCGAGTTCCTCCGTCACCGTCTCCTGCAAGGTCCCCCACCGCGGGGAGGTCAACCAGGCTGAAGTCCCAATCCCATTAAAAAAATATTGCGACCACGGTCCATCCCCCATCTCCCCAAACCCTAGAATCTCCTCCTCCTCCATAACTCTTCGTCGATGGCCTCCTATGCTCATTCCTCCAAACCCTAGCCGGCCTGAGGAGCTTCTGCGGCTCGAACAAGACCTCCCTTCTTTGTCCCTCGCTGACGTTCGCCACCCCCCTCCCCAAACCCTCCCAGAGGAGCTTCGTCATTAATGTCGTAAGTGAGGTCGAACTCGTTCTGTTGTTCTCTTGGCGTTCCTTTCGATTTTGGTAGATTTTCTTAGATTTTTTTTTGTATTTTAACATAAAGACTTCTATTGTATGGACACGGACACAACTCCGATATTTGGATTATATGTGCTTCCTAATTCAAAGTAGAAAGAGGTTATTATTATATATTTTTCTTATGTTTACTAAAAACCTTAGTTCATTGATTATTTGATCAATTGAGCTAGTTGTCGTTGGTTCGGAATGTGGTACCAGATTTCGAGGCGAAAGCAGTTTTTGACCAAGAGTTTATCAAGGTATAAGCATATGGGGTATGATTTATATTATTGTCTTCAATTAGTATTGATTCTGATTATGTGATACATATTCTTCTCAAGTCATCTTTCCTTTGATTTTTGGTTTCTATTCACTTTAAAAATTCAATTTCTTGTACATGAAATGTTAGCTATTTATGTTCTTTTTGCAAGTTAATAGCGCAATAGTTATTCACATTCAGTTACTCATATTGAAGTGTGTATTCAGACCTAAGTAGTCGTACACTTGATAGGAAGATCCAAGCTCAAACGAGGTCGTATCACAACACCCAAAAACAAAAAGGACACAGCAATTTGTGTAATTCAAATAATCATTCATATAGTTTAGTCATTTAGGTAGCTTGTTGTACATGAAACAGCCAATGAGAGGATACAGGTTTGAGTATTTGTAACATTATGCTGTACTCCATGAGATTTTATGGCTCGTCTTAGAAGCACTTTAAAAATATTGGTACACATTTAATTGTTCAAAGAAAATGATATCTTGTACCTTGATTTGTCTTCTGACATTTGGAACCAGGATGTTAAGTATCTCTAACTTCCATCACTCGATTTCTATGGTTTTGTAGAAACTTTAGGGAAGATAAATCATAAATGTGCTTCATGAATAGAGTTTGATCTTTTATACTAACACAACATAGTATCATATAAACTGAGACTTAGAGAACTGGGAGATTATTGAAGAATCCCTACTATTTTCCTTTCTGTAAATATTACGTTCCTTAAGGATCAGAATCTGTTGGTTATTACAAATAAAATAATTGTGCACCATGTTTACTTTGGTTTCCAGGTAGCAGTAAGACATAAAC
The DNA here is from genome assembly GCA_029216955.1 of Iris pallida. Taxonomy (NCBI): domain Eukaryota; kingdom Viridiplantae; phylum Streptophyta; class Magnoliopsida; order Asparagales; family Iridaceae; genus Iris; species Iris pallida. Next base: position 3,980,402 of record JANAVB010001000.1, on the reverse strand, counting down.
AATGCAACCTTTACCTCTCAAAGCTACAGAGGACATTGTGTGGCTGTTGCGTCAGTCAGTCTATTGCAATGAGAATTTTAAACTGTGGCTTAGTTATTTTGAGATCTATGGAGGGGAACTCTTTGATATTCTTAGTGATTAGGAGGTCAGCTTCTGAACAATTTTGGCTTTTATTTTAAACCCTTCAGCTAATATTTGAAGTAATTACTATAGTAATATTTACAAATCATAAATTATATTTTCCCATGGTTGTTTCTTGAAGTAAATTCTCTTACCATGTAAATAAGTAAATTCTTTTACCAAATTATTAAATTGAAACTGGATTCAAGCAGACAGATAGCACAAACAGGGGAGGTAACTCAGAAAAAAGAGATTCACAAAAGCAGTTGCAGGTCCTAAACTGGGCGAAAGAATTGAATCCACTTTAAGAAAAGTTGTAGAAATATTTTACCTCTATGACAGGAGTCAGAAGATGTCTACAGTACGTATTTAGAGTATGATACGAGCCATATCCAGGTGATAACATATTACCCAACTCATCTAGTTAAATAAATACCCACTTTTTTGTGAATCTTCTGTAGTAAATTTAGTTAAAGTAAATACCCATGTTTTTGACAGGAATGTCTATAGAATTTACATTTTTCTCTACACAACTTTCCAAAGCTCATGGTAAGTCCATACAAGAAGTCATTGATACAATCAAATAAAAGGCTTAACTGAAATGCTATATTCATATTAAGCTTTTGTTGAAGTCTAGAAATGGATGGCCTTGTTTTTGCTGAAGCAGAGGATATATAATGTCACTTGCTGGATTGTCTTATATGATACTATAAGGAGCAATATTTTAAGCTCATGAGGATAGTCAACTTGATGCAAACATTGAATGGGATATATAGTCACTCTTATGTGTTTTTAATTTGAAAACCTACATAAATTTGTTAGCTAAAGCATTGAATGGATTGTCTTATATGAAAACCTACATAAATTTGTTTACTACTTGAACTTGTATATTTGAAGGCAATACTAACTATGATGTGTTTTGTATTTGAACTGCAGAAGAACATCATGGACCATTTCTTAATATTAGGGTCGAGAGTCCTTGGGTTTCAGTTGCTGTGCGATGTTTGGTAAGATGGTTTCATTATAGTAGTATCATGTGGTCTATGTTCTAGCATTTTCGTATGAGTGCATGTGGATATTTCCTGGCAAAGATTTTTTTTTTGATGTTCATGACATTATTTTTTTTATTTTTATGGGAATCCAAGCTTACACATTGTCTTGGATATTAGCCTTATTTCGATGCCCGATTAGCCTTGAAGCTACAGATTTGAAAAGATTTGACAAGCATGCTACACTTTAGGATTAAATATATTGCTACCGGGTCTGCATCTTTGCTTATGGGCAGACCGGTTCTGGTAGAATATACACTATGATGGGCACAACAAGAAAGAGACCTAATACACTGATTATTTTTATGTTGACGAGTAATTCCTATGTATGATTTGGCACATACTCATGTACTTTGAGGGACCAGTTACTTGGAGAAAAAACAGATGCTGCTGTTGCTGCTGCCAATATTGCAGCTGAGGTTGGACTGAGGCTCGTGAGACCTGGGAAGAAGGTACTTTAACACAATCTTTTGTATAGAACGTAAAGCTTTTGGACTTGCTTTTTTGATTTATTAGTGCCCTAGATTTACTTTAGAGGGTACACGTATTTCTTCTTTCCAGAACACCAGCAAATACATCCCTGCCTAAATTATATTAGCAAGCACCTAGGTCAGAATTACACAGGCGATAGTTTTAACCTGACATGTGACACAAAGAGTGTAACACAGCTGAGTCTTTCCAGAACGGAATTCACCATATAGTTCTGTAATGGACCCAGTTTCAATTCCACCTGCCAACAATATATCGATAAGATAAAATTTTTAGAAGTGCTACTCCCATAACAAAATACTAGCATTTTAAGTTCCTAATAACGCAGAGAAGCTCTAATATTGGTAGCGCAAAAGTTACCATCCAAGATAGAATCAAGTTCTCTCGATCCGGAAGTGATTTGAATGATTTCGAGCCTCTGAGAATGAAGTTGGCTAGCACTGGTAAAGCCCAACGGAACCAGCTTTGAAGCTATTTAATAAACAACACAAACTTACACTTTGTAGAACTTTAAGGACTGACAAAGGAAAAAATGATTCACAAATTTGTGAAAAATAGCATGCCTGCTTCAATGATTTTGTCAACTTTTGCTTCACTAATTCCTTTGATTTGCAAGAGATCTTTCCTTGGTGAATATGCCACAGATTCCACGGTACAAAGACCAGCATCTTTGAGCTTCCTTACATCAAGAGCAGCTATTCCAGATGCCTTCGTAATATGATATATTAAATAAGCAATTAATAGTGGTAAAACTGGAAGGTTGAACCAGACGGTAATTTTGAGTTGACAATTAAGTTATGAGAAAACACAATACATTGATAGAAGTTCCATATGTTACATGATAAATCAATGTCATGTTAGTTTCCTACATGGTCCAAGGAACATTGACACTATTTAATTCAAAAACAATGCTGTAAGTTAAAACATCCATCAAAGGAACATGCAGATCCTACTGTTAGTTCCAAGGCACAATTTTCGATGGAAAATTCTGAAACTGAAACAATTGTACACACAACGTTTCAAATGCAGCACCTTAAAGAAGATGTGCAACAGAGATCCTGGAGGATTCTGAATTACGAGGATCTAAAAAGATTCAACGTAATACACAAAAAATCTAAAGAGACTTTGTACAAGCAACTATCGGCAGTAGAGCTTCTAAAAAGAAGTTACTGTAAAAGGCAACAACAGCGATGACAGGCGAGAATGAGATGCTGGGGTGAATGAACCACCGTTGCTCAAAGCTTTATTCGCTCCACACTAGCACGAACAGCTTCCAGGAACCAGCAAGTTCACGAAGAACTTCAGGAACGCTCGTAAGTCAATATTTGAGACTTGAACGGGCTTCCTGGACTTAACAGACTCCCTCAACTCTCTTCTTGGTGCATCTTTCAAAGGAGGCCAAGGGGCTCTATTTATAGAGTGGAGTTGAGACTTCACCTCTTCTCCTATCCGATGTGGGACTAAAATACCAATACTCAAAAATAGAGTTTGATATTTTAGATCATCCCATAATAAGCATAGAAGTGTGCCAGTCCACGCCTACCCCCCGAACCCTCCCGTGCATGCACGAGACATCCTGGAGTCCGTGTCCGAGTCCGAGTCCGCACAACAAAAATTAACTTGCATCCTTGTTGGATTTAATCCTTTTTCCTTCTAGGAAAATACTTCCACATGGCACAAACTTGTGCCCCACTACACCTCATGTGCACACCTCAACACAAGCAATGCATTATATTAAGATACTCACCATTTGGTGTAGCCGATGTGGGACTATCTTTTCTAGTCCAAAGGCAAAAACACCAACAATCCCCCACATATCTTAATATATGGGTTGAGCGTTCCCCACAGTTACTGCCCATCATGCATTAGGAGAGATGTCGCTACGACTTGAATCTTCCCACATAGGTTAAATAACAGCATGATACAAGAATGGACTCAGCCTTGAATTCTGCACCATAACTATAATTCTTCCTACTCACATAATGGCATCAACTGTGCTTCTGGCTGTACATTGAAGGCCTTGTGCCAGCCTGGTTTCAGTGTATAATTTTTGGGCGTCTACAAGTTTACCCTCAAGAGACGGTCTGATATCTCTGTCCATACACTATAGGTGAGTTCTTTATAAAGAGTCATGGCATAAAGTATTGCGCTTCTTTGCGGTGCTACGCCGCTATGACATGGCTTAAAGACGAGGCTTTACCCCACCTGGGTACCTCATCGTAGTGTCATACTACTATAGTATGAGGTCACAGGCCTCTTTGTAGTGCCAAACTACCCAGCATGAAGCCTTGCACTTCCGTACGGTGTTACGCCGCTATGACATGGCTCACAAAGCCGAGGCTTTATCCTACCTGGTACCTCTTCATGGTGTCATGCCACTGTAATATGAGGACATCGTCCTCTTTGTAGTGCTGTCTACCTCTCTTTATTACGATTATCATACAGCATTAGGCTACCTGTCTATTTACGGTGCTACTCCGCTGTGACTTGGCTTGCAAAGCAGAGGCATTATCCTTACCTGGGAACCTCATGGTGGAGTCACCCCACTGTAGCATGGAGTTACACTCCTTGTAGTGCTGCTCTACCGTGCTTCCTGTAAAGCACTCCAGGCATTCACTCTGCCTGAGAACTCATTAAGGCATTTAAGCCAACCTTCCCACAGGATCCATTTTCCGCAGAAAACAACAGTAAACAACAGTGGTTGTAGGTCCGTAACCTCTCCATGTCATATAGGACAAGTACCCACCGTTCATGATATTCTTCTGGTTAATAGTCCTCCTTTGAACCAAAATCTAGATGCCTAGTAGATTTCTCTTTGAACTAATAGCATAAAACTTTATGGTAGGAATGTAATAACACAATATCAGAATGCCTTCAAGCCTATTTTACAAGCTGTGTCATCGACCAGCTGGCACTTGAGGCCCTTGGTGAACGGATCCGTCAGGTTCTCCTGACTCCGAACATCAATCACTGCAATGAAACCTCTCTTGATGAGATCGTTCATTGCCCTGTGCTTCAACCACACAGTTTTTTTTTTCCCGTTGAAAAGTTCATTTGATGCTACTGCTGCTGTCGCCTGGTTGTCACAGTATATCGGTATTGCCGGTATCTGAGCCCCAACCACCGGAAGATCATACATGAGCTCCCGAAGCTACTCTGCTTCATCTGCAGCAGCATCCAATGCAAAGAATTCAGATTCCATGGAGGAGCGAGATAACATAGTCTGCTTCTTCGACTTCCATGATATAGCAGTTCCTCCCATGGAGAATACGAATCCACATGTGGAATACTCGCTCTCCATATCTGAACACCAGCTAGCTGAAGAACAGTTTGGCAACTCTAGAGGGGGGTGAATAGAGTTTATAGAGAAAAATAGCCAATTAAAAAATAACTCTTTCACCAACAAAAAATAATCAGAGTAAAGTGCAGAAAATAAATGAAGAGCAGAAGTGCATACGCAAACACAGCGACTTTAACCTGGTTTCCCTCGTGGAGGACTAGTCCAGGCCTGAGAACTCTAGCTCAGGATTAAATCCACTATTTGTGAAATAGTAGTTTACAACCCGTACCTTTTCTTCAGAAGAGCACGTCAACTTCTTAACAGAGGATCGCAGTGGCGATTTGCTTGGAATTGTCCAAGCGACTTCTTCGACTCTTGCACAAGAATCCTAACTGAGAGATGCTGAGCACTCGGGACTTAGGAGGCTTGTGGCTAGTAGATGGGAAGGGTATGGCTTATTGAGCTTATAAGAGAGAAGAGAAGAGAAGATTGGATGGATTGAAATGAGAGAATTTATGCCCTATTTATAGTGTTTTTATAGGCAGAATTCGGCCAGAATTCGGGTAGGAATATTCAAAAATTTGGCCGTTGGACAACTAGCAACCAGCTATCCCTAAAATTAGGGTTCCTGATTTCTAGGGGACAGAGTTCGGCCCGAACTCTGTGTGGAGGCAGAGTTCGGCCCGAACTCTGTCTCCAGAGCACAGAGTGGTTCTAAGGGGACCAGTGGGCAGTTTTTGGTTCAGTGGAGCTTGGAATTTTGGGTAGGTTATAGACTAAGTTCCAAGAGCTCAGCAAGACTCAGAGTACATAAATCTAGACTCAATGAAATTATAAAATACAGACTCCAGAACACACTGAGAGCCGGAGACTAAGCTGTCATCTGTCTTGAACTGAATGCAGTCGTCGTGTGTCGTATTGAATTAATACAAATATTATTTGGTCAATGTAGTCAATATTTGGTTGACTGTGACTTTGTGTCAACAATCTCCCCCATATTGATAATTGACAAAATAATATATGTATATTTCAATATTCATACCTGGACACAGTTGATTGTAACATAGCTTCATTGTAACATAGCTCCCCCATAAACGATGCCTGAGCTAAGAGAAAATAGCTCCCCCGTAAACCATGAACGGTGTCGAGCTAGAAGCTATAGCTCTCCCCCGTACAAAATGCGTAGTACCTGTGATCTGATAGATAATATTGTCCAGAGCAAAAAGTACAGATATACACAGATATACGAATGCATAGAACCAGTGGCCTGATAGATAATATCTCCCAAAAGCAAAACAAGCACAAAAATATACATTATTTCTCCCCCTTTTGGCAGTTAGCAATATAAAGAGGCAATGAATAGTAATGCAACCACACCAAGCAGAGAAGAAACAGTGAAATACTAAGCAAAATAAGTCACTGAAATAAAATGATAATAAAGACAGATAATGTCATCCACCAAACCAAGTGACCAACTCATAAACAGAGTACATAAACCAGCTACATAAATCCATAAGAAACTAAATAACTGAAATCAAAAGTAACTAAGATCATCATCAGTAGCAGCAGCAGCAGATAGTAGCCAATCTCCATCACGGAGCACGAGAAGGTCCAGGAGAGTTGGAACGTCTGGGATCCACAAGAGCAGCACTTGGATCCAGGTAACGCAGGACCCATGGATCATCAATGCGGTATCCCTCACGATCGAGATCCCGCTGCATGGGAGTGGGCAAAGTAGGATGATGGGACATAGAGTACCGAATATCATGCAACGAGTTGCAGAGTGCACTCATCTGCAGGGTAGTGCGGTAGTCCATCTGAGCCCACCGATCGTCCTCTAAGTAAAAACGATCCTGGAGCATGGTCTGGATGGAGTCAAGAGTGGCAGGTGGAGGAGGTGCATCCTGACCAAAATGAGGGGCGTCAGGCTCCGCATCATCAGAATGTTCAGAACCATCAGGAGAGGCGACAACTGTGTGAGTATGTCGTGCCTTGGACAAAAAGGCAGGAGCAGGCAAGAACGGACAGATATCAAGTGGTATATTAAATGCACGAAAGATCATAGGAAGGAACAGAGGATAAACCAGAGGTCGTGGTTTCTTCCTACAGTGAATCATCCAGTCCATCATTGTACGTGGAAGATTGAAAGAAATTCCAAAGTGAAGATGATAAAGAGCGGATATTTCAAGATAAGTGATGTCATCATGGGAACCTGTTTTGGGTAGAATGGTGTTAGAAATAATCCAATGAAGGTCAGAAAAATATGGGTTGAGATATTTAGCCGTGAGCTTGCGAGGACGTGTATATGGAGAACACAAATCGTCCTTGAAGCTCTCAAGGGAAATTCCGTCGGGAAAACGGAATGAGCGAGCGTCAACTAGCTTTTCCCAAGAATTGGGCTCTTGAAGATCAAGATATTCGGCTAAGTCAAAGTCATCAAAAGAAATATTGATACCTGCAACCCGGGAATAAATATGGAGATCATCAAAGGTCATGTTGCAGTAAAACATTTGGACAACATGACGATAGATGGCAGAAGTGGAAGTGACAAGCTCATCAAAGTAGAGGTCATGAAACAAGGAATCATATTGAGAGAAGATAGAAAAATTAATAGGATGTCCTGCGAATACCTGACGATTCCGATAGTCACTGAACCAGTTGTTTGAGGCTTCTAGTGAAACAAACAATCGGTTGTCATAGGTAGAATGGTTTCGAGGACGAGGTGGGTTGAACAACGAATGAGGTGGTTGAAGTTGTTCAATGATTTGTTCATTCGTCGGAGGAGTATCCGAAGCTGAAACACTCTCAGTTCGAATTCTCTTTCCACGATTGAACAAGCAAGGAGCCATAAAAACAATTGATAGAGTGAAGTATAGAAGACAAGAATGATACCTTAAAGTAATACCAAACAGTAGAAGAGAATGATGAGAAACCCTTTTCCCTTGATTTTGAGGAGCAATGGAGCACTCTAGATCAAAAACTAGGGTTAGGGTTTGAAGGAAGGAGTTTGGAGATGTGAAGAAGGAGACAATATGGGAGGAAAGAGAAGGAATCCCGACATAAAGTAGGGCTTTATCTTTGGTCGGGTAGAATAGTGACCATTGGATTAGAATAGATCCAACGGCAGAGCCAGATCCCGATTCTGGAACCTGGGGACCGAACTCGGCCCGAACTCTGTTAGGGGCAGAGTTCGGCCCGAGTTCTGGATCAGTGGTCCAGAACAAAAGTTGGGCTGAAAAATGATTAAGTGTTGAACAAAAAGAGATACAATTTTGATAAACCCAATAAAGTACATAGAGAGATTCACAATGGTCAGAATGAACTTTAGGAAGATCAATTTGGCAATAATAAATCGTAACACACCATATAATAAATAAGGAAATATATTGTAATTCAGTATTTCAAATTTGCCATGGGTTAGCTGTAGGGGCCGGATCCCAGCTAGCGGTAGTCCTGAGGACTAGTGCACCGTGTCGCTTAGGCTTTTACGCCTTTTTGTCAGAAGGACCCTTTCGGCTTGTACCCATAATAAATTTGTCATAAAAGAATCAAAATATACTCGATATTTACGCAAGTAAGTCTCAACTTATAACTGCTTCATCCAAAATTCCGAGTTCACGACAAAGAAAATTGAAGCGCTCTTCGGATAATGGCTTAGTAAAGAAATCTGCTAGCTGATGATCAGTGTCAATAAATTCTAAGTTAATCGTGCCATTTTGCTGATGATCACGCAAAAAGTGGTGTCTGATCTCAATGTATTTAGTGCGTGAGTGGCAGACAGGGTTCTTAGTCAAATTGATGGCACTAGTATTGTCACAGAATATAGGAATATGCATGAAAGATAACTTATAGTCTTCAAGGGTTTGCTTCATCCACAGAATCTGTGCACAACAACGCCCAGCTGCTATGTATTCAGCTTCTGTTGTGGATAGTACGACAGAGTTCTGCTTCTTGCTAAACCATGAGACTAAAGCCTTTCCTAACAAATGACACGTGCCGCTCGTACTTTTACGGTCGACCTTGCATCCAGCAAAGTCAGCATCAGAGTAACCGATGAGGTCAAATGATGTTGACTTGGGATACCATAGGCCCACTGTAACCGTACCCTTAAGGTATCGAAAGATACGCTTAACCGCGGTCATGTGAGATTCCTTAGGATTTGCTTGATATCTAGCACATAGGCAAACACTAAACATGATATCGGGGCGACTAGCAGTTAAATAAAGTAAGCTGCCTATCATACCTCGATACTTACGTTGATCAACGGGTTTGCCGCTCTCATCTGGTTCGAGTTTGGTTGAAGTAGCCATTGGCGTGCTAATTGGTTTGACGTTGTCAAGGTCGAACTTCTTCAGCATGTCCTTGGTATACTTCGATTGACAGATGAAAGTTCCATTTGCCAGTTGCTTTACTTGCAGGCCAAGAAAGTAGTTGAGCTCTCCCATCATGCTCATCTCAAATTCTGTCTGCATACACTTGGCAAATTCTTGACAAAGAGTTTCATCAGTAGACCCAAAAATAATATCATCAACATAAATTTGAATCAACAGAATAGTGTCTTTAAAAGATTTTATAAACAGTGTTGTGTCAATTTTCCCTTTTGAAAAACCTTTCTCAAGTAAGAAGCTACTTAGCCTTTCATACCAAGCTCTGGGGGCTTGTTTGAGGCCATAAAGTGCTTTCTTTAGCTTGAACACGTGGTCGGGAAATTTGTAATTTTCAAAGCCAGGAGGTTGTTTTACATAAACTTCCTCCTTAATAAAACCATTCAGAAAAGCACTTTTCACATCCATTTGAAATAATTTAAAGTTTTGAAAATTAGCAAAAGCACAAAGCATCCTAATGGATTCTAGTCTAGCAACAGGAGCATACGTCTCATCGTAGTCGATACCTTCCTCTTGGTTGTATCCTTGAGCTACTAGACGAGCTTTGTTACGTGTGACTGAACCATCTTCATTTACTTTGTTTCTAAAAACCCATTTAGTACCAATTATAGAGTGATTAACCGGTCTAGGAACGAGTTCCCATACTTGGCTTCTCTCGAATTGGTTGAGTTCTTCTTGCATAGCAGAAATCCAAAATTCATCATTAAAAGCTTCAGAAATGTTTTTAGGCTCTACTTGTGAAATGAAGGCAGTGCTAGCAACAGAGTCTCTTAGTGATGATCTAGTAGTTACTCCACGTGAAACTTCTCCTATAACTAAATTTTCTGGATGAGAAGGTTTGAAAGAGAATTTCTTAGGCAAACCCTCCAGAGAATTAGTTTCGGTTGAAGTATTCATTGGAGTAGAAGTTGATGGCTCAACGTCATCATCAAGAGTACTTGCTGCACTGTTGTCTTCATCAAAAGTCACATTTGTTGACTCTTCCACAATAAGTGAGCGTTTATTGAAAACTCTATATCCCTTACTCTTGGCGGCATAACCAAGAAAGATACCATCGTCAGCTTTGGTATCAAATTTTCCTAAGTTGTCTTTGGTGTTAAGGATAAAACATCTACAACCAAAAACTTTAAAATAAGAAACATTGGGGGTTCTCCCAAACCAAAGCTCATAGGGTGTTTTCTTCGTAATGGGACGAATCAGCACCCTATTCAAAATATGGCATGCTGTACTAACAGCTTCTGCCCAAAAGTATTTCGAAAGTGAAAATTTATTCAACATAACTCTGGCCATATCGCCGAGAGTTCTATTCTTCCGCTCCACAACACCATTTTGTTGAGGAGTTCTAGGACAAGAAAATTCATGATCAAAACCATTTGTATTACAAAAACTTTCAAAATCATAATTTACGAATTCGCCTCCATGATCACTTCGGATTCGAGTAATCATGTAGCCTTTTTCGTTTTGAACTTTCTTTACAAAAACTTTGAAAGCAGAAATAGCATCGCTCTTATTAGCGAGAAAGAAAACCCAAGTGAATCTCGAAAAATCATCAACAATAACAAATGCATACAGTTTGCCACCAAGGCTAGCTATTCTACTAGGACCAAATAAATCCATATGAAGTAGTTGCAAGGGTCTAGTAGTACTTACAGAGTTGATGGAATGAAACGAGGATTTTGTTGCCTTGTTTAGTTCACATTCGGCACATACCGTGTCCTTTTTGAATGTGATGTCAGGCAATCCTCTCACTAGCTTCTTGGTAGAAAGCCTGGATATAGCATCCATGTTGGCGTGACCAAGACGCTGGTGCCAAAGTAGTCGTTCGTCTTTGTGGGCATATAAACATCTATAATGTGCCCTTTGAGATTGTTACCGAAGGATACGTATCCTTCTCTCTTCATCGATAGTGATGCAAAAAGGTTTGCGTCTCCCGTCATATGTCGCGAGCATCCACTATCGAGAATCCACTTACTTTCAGTTGAGGAGGGAAGGTCCACCTACATCAAGAGTAGATGTGACCTTTGGTACCCGAGTTCTTGAGGGTCCTGAAAAGTTAGTCTTTGGGAACCAAGCATATATCCTTTTATCTACAAGTCTTCTAACTCTGCACTGTGGTGAGATGTGTCCATGTAATCCACAATAAGTACAGATAGCATTCTTGTTTATACTAGGAGTATGAGAATAATATTTATAAGCAACAGGATGAGGATGGACATGATGTGAAGAGTTAGCATGGTGAGGATGATTATGCATGGAATAAGTGGCATGGTGATGGTGTTGTCTATGATGAGTGATATGCTGATATTGTCTAGATGGCATGGCATGATGATTTTGTCTATATGGCATGACGTGATGATTTTTATGTGTGAAGTGCTGTTGATTGTGTCTTTGTGCATGATGCTTGTGTACTGAGTGAGAATTGTTCTTACGTGCACGTGGTTTGTGAAAGTTTGTGTATATGAATGCATGGTTATGTGCTGCATGAGAATGACGTGGTTGACTAGCATGAGTGGTGTTGTGCTCATGTGATTGGGTTTGAGGTTGAACAACCTGTTTACCCAGTTTGGTTTCTAATCTTTTGGTAACAGCTTGCAGTTCATGAACCTTAATATTTAAGCCATATATCTTAGTCATGGAAATCTTGTGTCTACTCTTTTCTTCAGCAAGCAACGTGTTGAGTGTAGTGATTTCTTGAGTTTGTTGCTCAATACGTGCTTCAGCATCATGCAAGCTTAATTTGAGCTTGGATACTTCATCAGTGTCATTAGTGGGTGATGTGTCTCTAACATTATCAAGAAGTAAGGAAATTCTTTGTATCTCATCTTCTAGACTTTTGATTTTGTCCTTGGCATGTTTATATTTACCGATGACCTTTTTATGATCATCGAGTAAATCAGTAAAAGCATCGCCAAGTTCATCAAAAGAGAAGTCATCCAGAGTTTCGTTAGATACCTTGTTAGAAGTTGCCATCAGGCACACATTTGCTGTATCTTGAGGAGAGTCCTTTTCTTCCTCAGAGTCACTTGCTTCACTTTCATGCCAGATGCCTGTGTTGGCATATTTCTTTGATGAGTTCTTTTTGTATGGCTTCTCATAGCGGTTGCTCTTCTTCATGAATGGGCAGTCTTTTCGGACATGTCCAGTTTTCTTGCAACCGTAACAAGTTGGTTCTTCTTCATCGTCTTCTTGAGATTCCTTCTTCCTTCGATTGAAGCGAAGGAATTTCCTGAAGTTGCGAACCATGAGAGCTTGGTCTTCATCATCCGAATTATCTTCTTCGGTCTCATCATGATTAGCTCTTCGTTGATGAGCTTTGAGTGCGATCTCCCTGGTCTTCGGAGCAGGCTCTTCGAAGTCCTTGAGGTCAAGCTCGTGAGTCATAAGCTTACCCATCAAGGTCTCCATTGACATTGTTGTGAGATCGTTTCCTTCTATGATGGCTGTCACCTTAGGGTTCCAAATCTTTGGTAGCCCTCTGAGCAGCTTACGAATCTTCTCGTGGTTTGAGTACTGCTTTCCGAGCGAAGATAGAGGATTGATGATGTCGAGGAATCTTGTGATCATTTGAGTGATCGTCTCACTTGGCTTCATCTTGAAGGCTTCGTATTCTTGAGTGAGACGGCTTATTTTAGATTCCTTGACCTGTGAGGTTCCTTCATGCGTCACTTCTAGAAGTCTCCATACTTCATGAGCAGTGGTGCAAGTAGAAACCCTGTTGAACTCATTCCTGTCTATAGCACAGAATAAAGCATTAATAGCCCTAGCATCTAGACTTGCCTGTTTCTTCTCCTCGGCAGAATATTTGTCGTGTGGTTTCTCAATGAGGTCACCATCGATAACTATCCTGGCGGGCTTTTTGTAACCGTCAGTGACGACAGTCCACAGGTCAAAGTCTAGAGACTTAAGATAGAAGCTCATCCTTGTTTTCCAATATGTGTAGTTTGTCCCATCAAATAGGGGAGGCCTATGAGTGGACTGACCTTCACCATGATTGGAAATCAAGGATTGTGTGGTTGCCATGGATCAGCTCTTAGGATGTTAGTCCTTGTAAAGAGAACAGAGCTCTGATACCAATTGAAGAACAGTTTGGCAACTCTAGAGGGGGGTGAATAGAGTTTATAGAGAAAAATAGCTAATTAAAAAATAACTCTTTCACCAACAAAAAATAATCAGAGTAAAGTGCGGAAAATAAATGAAGAGCAGAAGTGCATACGCAAACACAGCGATTTTAACCTGGTTTCCCTCGTGGAGGACTAGTCCAGGCCTGAGAACTCTAGCTCAGGATTAAATCCACTATTTGTGAAATAGTAGTTTACAACCCGTGTCTTTTCTTCAGAAGAGCACGTCAACTTCTTAACAGAGGATCGCAGTGGCAATTTGCTTGGAATTGTCCAAGCGACTTCTTCGACTCTTGCACAAGAATCCTAACTGAGAGATGCTGAGCACTCGGGACTTAGGAGGCTTGTGGCTAGTAGATGGGAAGGGTATGGCTTATTGAGCTTATAAGAGAGAAGAGAAGAGAAGATTGGATGGATTGAAATGAGAGAATTCATGCCCTATTTATAGTATTTTTATAGGCAGAATTCGGCCAGAATTCGGGTAGGAATATTCAAAAATTTGGCCGTTGGACAACTAGCAACCAGCTATCCCTAAAATTAGGGTTCCTGATTTCTAGGGGACAGAGTTCGGCCCGAACTCTGTGTGGAGGCAGAGTTCGGCCCGAACTCTGTCTCCAGAGCACAGAGTGGTTCTAAGGGGACCAGTGGGCAGTTTTTGGTTCAGTGGAGCTTGGAATTTTGGGTAGGTTATAGACTAAGTTCCAAGAGCTCAGCAAGACTCAGAGTACATAAATCTAGACTCAATGAAATTATAAAATACAGACTCCAGAACACACTGAGAGCCGGAGACTAAGCTGTCATCTGTCTTGAACTGAATGCAGTCGTGTGTCGTATTGAATTAATACAAATATTATTTGGTCAATGTAGTCAATATTTGGTTGACTGTGACTTTGTGTCAACACTAGCATCGCTGAAGCCTTCCACTACTGACGGATCTTCGCTGTAGAAAAGTGCATATGTCTGAGTTTTCTTGAGATATCTCATAACACGCTTCACAGCTTTCCAGTGCTCAACGCCTGGATTGCTAGTGAACCGACTCAGCATTCCCACTGCAAAAGCTATGTCAGGCCTTGTGGCAGTAGTAGCGTACATCAAGCTTCCGATGAGCCTAGCGTACTCCAACTGCCTGACGCTTTCCCTCGAATTTGGCTCCAGCTTCTGATCACTCCGGTACGGTGTATCAATAAAAGGAAGATCTTGATACCCGTAGCGAATGAGCATCTTCTCAATATAATGAGATTATGACAACGCTATTCCAGTGCTTGTCCGGATGATCTTGAGCCCCAAGATTATGTCGGCATCCCCCAAGTCCTTCATACTGAACTTGGTCGAGAGGAATTTCTTTGTCTCTGTGACGCAGCTTAAATCCGTACCTAGGATTAGCATGTCATCCACGTAAAGACATACGATTACTCCTCTTCCGTCAGCAAACTTCGTATAGACACACTTGTCTGTTTCACTGACCCTGCAGCCATTTGACCTTATCACCTTGTCAAACTTCTCATGCCACATTTTGGGAGCTTGTTTCAAACCATACAGAGACTTCATCAACTTGCAGACTTTGTCTTCCAGACCTCTGACGACAAAACCTTCTGGTTGTTACATGTAGATCTCTTCGGTCAGCTCGCCATTAAGGAATACCGTTTTCATATCCATCTGATGTATTACCAGCTTGTGTATTGCTGCTAGAGCAATTAACAATCTGATGGTTGTCATCCGAGCTACTGGAGCATAAGTGTCAAAGTAGTCGATCCCCTGCTTCTGAGCAAACCCCTTGGCCACTAGCCTGGCCTTGAACTTGTCAATGGTTCCATCTGCTTTCATCTTCTTCTTGAAGATCCATTTGCATCCGATGGGTCTTGCTTCTTCTGGCAGGTCAACCAATACCCATGTGTTGTTGGAGGTGATTGAGTCAATCTCGTTGTCTATCGCCTCCTTCCAGAATACAGCATCTCTGGTCTTCATCGCCTCATCATAGGTAAGCAAATATGCTTCCATATGATAGGTGACGAAGTCATCTCCGAAGTCTTTCGGCCTCCTCGTTCGCTTAGTTGACGGCTCAGCGAGTTCTGGTTCAGTTGGTGTCTCCTTGACGACAGCTTCATCTTGGACTACTGGTTCATTAAAGACTTCTGTCTGCTTTGTACCCTCATCATTCTTCGGAAGATCCACGAGAACAATATTCTTGTGTTTTGTAAACTTATCTTCAAAGTATTCAGCATCGCGAGATTCGATGATATTATTTGACTCGATATCAAGGAATCTCCGAGCATCACTCTTCTCGGCATACCCCAAGAAGACCGCCTTCGTAGTCCTTGTCCCCAGCTTCTGAATCTTCAGATCCGGGAGCTTCACATAAGCCAGATACCCCCACACTCGAATGACATTTAAGTTAGGTCTGACTTTGAACCAGAGTTCATGAGGAGTTATGTCGGAAGTTGCATATGGCACTCTGTTCAGAATGAACGTTGCCGTTAGTACATCTTCTTCCCAGTAACACTTTGGAAGACCCGCAGTCAACAACATGGAGTTCATCATCTCTGCAACGTTTTGTTTTTCCTTTCTGCTACTCCGTTGGATTGAGGAGAGTATGGAGCCGTTGTCTCATTGATGATTCCATGTTCTTTGCAGAATGATAAGAATTCATGAGATCGATACTCTCCGCCTCGATCACTCCTTAACCTATTGAGTTGTTGTCCAGTTTGTCGCTCAGCCTCGGCCCTGAACTCCTCGAACTTCTCGAATGCTTCGTCTTTAGACTTAAGCAAGTAGACGAAAGCATACTTTGAGAAGTCATCAATGAAAGTAATAAAATACTTAATCCCGGCCTTTGTATAGAATTATTTGAAGTCACAGATATCTGAGTGAACCAACTCCAGAAGATCTGTGCTTCGATGGACCCTGTGAAAGGGTTTCCTTGTGATCTTCGTCTGAGCACATACTTCGTATTTCTCTACCTTACCCCCACACTTGGAGATAAGTCATAGACTAGACATTCTGTTAATCCTTTTACAATGAACATGTCCTAGCCTATTATGCCACAACTCAAGAAAATAATCAGAAAAAGTGATTGCATTTATATTATCATGCTGGGTTACAACAAGCTGAATCTTGTACATTCCTTAAGTTTGGAAAGCTTTTTCGAATAATGTACCCTTCTTAGACATCACCAACTGGCCAGCATTGATGTCCATCCTCAAGCCTGCGTTGCAGAGCAGACTTCCAGAGATCAGGTTCTTAGCAATTACTGGAACATGCTTCACACCTTGAAGCGTCAGAGTGTTCCCCGATATGAGTTTCAGCTCCACCGTCCCGATCCCCAGTACTTCAGCTTGTGCCTGGTTTGCCATTATGACCTTCTCTGAAGTTGGCTCATAAGAGACGAACCAGTCTTTGTCTGAACAGACATGGCAGGTCGCACCAGTGTCTATCCACCAGTCCAAGTCAGCCCCCACAGCTGCAACCTGTGCTATCATGGCAACTAGATTAGTAATCATAGAAACCTTACTAGGCTCACCTTGTTCTTTGGGCTTGGACTTGCATTCGGATTTGTAGTGGCCCTTCTTGCCACAATTGAAGCAAGTCACATGGGACTTGGACTTCTGCTGCTTGAAAGCAGGACCCTTCACTTTCAGATTCGTGAAGTCCTTCTTTTTGCGATGAGAAGCAGCCTGCTTCCCCTGGTACTCTCTGGTTTAGACCAGATTTGCCTTCGCCAGTTGTTTGGACAGAGTATCCATCTTCTGTTGAGAGCGCATCTCGTCCTTAACATGGATCTCTTGCAAGAAATCTTCCAAGCTAATTTCTATCTTCTTTCGATGCATCCTTGCATAGAAGTTGCTCCATTCTGTAGAAAGTTTTGCGACGATCCCTCCAACGACAAACTTGTCAACGAGGGGCATGTTCTCGTCTTCTAGTTTCTGATGCAACTTCAGAAACTCCTTCACTTGGGGCAGCATCGCCTTCTCGTCTTCGAAGGTCCACTTGTGATATTTTTCTACCATGAAGATCTTGGACCGGTTCTCGTCATCTTCATAGAGCTTTCCTAAGGAGTCCCATATCTCTTTGGCAGATGTCTTCTTGGAGTAGGACTCTGCCAGAGAGTCTTCCATGGAATTGAGTATCAGTAGTTTGCATATACTGTTTTCTCTCTTCCACTTCGCTTGCTTGGTCGTAGCAGCGGCCACAGCCGCAGCAGATCCAGTGGTTGGAACGATCGGTTCTTCTTCCGACAGCACGTGATCAACATTCACGAGTTGAAGATTTAAAGTGACCTTTCGTCTCCATATCTGAAAGTGTTTGCCATCGAATTTCTCCAACTTGTTAAAGCCGGTATCGATGAGCGAAGCACGAGAATTATCTATATCCTCAATAAAGCTTTGAGATTGTTAGTTCCGAGGCACAATTTTCGATAGAAAATTTTGAAACTGAAATAATTGTACACACAACGTTTCAAATGCAGCACCTTAAAGAAGATGTGCAACAGAGATCCTGGAGGATTCTGAATTACGAGGATCTAAAAAGATTCTACGTAATACACAAAAAATCTAAAGAGACTTTGTGCAAGCAACTATCGGCAGTAGAGCTTCTAAAAAGAAGTTACTGTAAAAGGCAATAGCAGCGATGACAGGCGAGAATGAGATGCTGGGGTGAATGAACCACCGTTGCTCAAAGCTTTATTCGCCCCACACTAGCACGAACAGCTTCCAGGAACCAGCAAGTTCACGAAGAACTTCTGGAACACTTGTAAGTCCATATTTGAGACTTGAACGGGCTTCCTGGACTTAACAGACTCCCTCAACTCTCTTTTTGGTGCATCTTTCAAAGGAGGCCAATGGGCTCTATTTATAGAGTGGAGTTGAGACTTCACCTCTTCTCCTATCCGATGTGGGACTAAAATACCAATACTCAAAAATAGAGTTTGATATTTTAGATCATCCCATAATCAGCATAGAAGTGTGCCAGTCCACGCCTACCCCCCGGACCCTCCCGTGCATGCACGAGACATCCTGGAGTCCGTGTCCGAGTCCGAGTCCGCACAACAAAAATTAACTTGCATCCTTGTTGGATTTAATCCTTTTTCCTTCTAGAAAAATACTTCCACATGGCACAAACTTGTGCCCCACTACACCTCATGTGCACACCTCAACACAAGCAATGCATTATATTGAGATACTCACCATTTGGTGTAGCCGATGTGGGACTATCTTTTCTAGTCCAAAGGCAAAAACACCAACAGATCCTACTATGTTGCAACTTGCAAGTATAAGAGTATAATATAGACACATACGATTACGGCACCAATTCTGTTATGTCCTAGCTCCTGTCGTGCCAGAAAAGTATCAGGGAAGGATACAATAAGATATCACCAATTTTGAAGTATATGTGCTTCTTATGTGAAATATAACAAAATAGCAAGGTGACGTATACTACAATCTAAAGGGAGTACTGGCATCTAGTGTCCGAGACAGTCGTTATTTGTGTTCTGAAAAATTAAATCAATGTCCTGTTAGTTTCCTACAATTTAAGTTCTGAGTACATGCATTCTTGACTCAATTTTCTCATTTTTTATTTGTGCAGGTTATCAATCGAAAGAAGAAGAAAGAAATCAGTATATTGCTTGAAGCTTCTCCTCTACAACCAAATTGAGATGAATTTTGTCATAGATAGAAGACAATTTGCACTTTTTGTTCCAAAGTAGGGCAATGTATGAAACAAACTCGATCAAAAATATTTGTGTCGAAGTATGGTTCTTAATTCAGTACTAATTGTTTTTATAGTTCATGTATCAATATGGCATGATGTACTTTGGCATGACCTTAGCATTACAATTGATGTATTTTCTTTACTGAATCCAATTAGTTTTTATGATATCACGTGTTTGGGTTTATTCGAAGGAGTTTCCAGTTTTGTACTCTGATTGTGATCAAGTACATATCAATTAACTATTTCTTTAACTTATTTTTGATATGTTATATATATATATATATATATATATATATATATATATATATATATATATATACACTTTGTTCAGATTGATTCTTGTATTTGATTCTGAGGAACAGCTAGCTTATACGGCATGTAAATGTACGTTGTATTTGATTTTGACGAACAACTTTTACGGCATACAAATATACGTCGTATTTGATTCTGAGGAATATCTTTTACGACATACAAATGTAAGCCATATTTGATTATGAGGAATAGCTTTTACGGCATTCAAATGTAAGCCATATTTGATTCTGAGGAATAGCTTTTACGGCATACAAATGTAAGCCGTATTTGATTTGAGGAATAGCTTTTACGGCGTTCAAGTGTACGGCGTATTTGCAACTGAGGAATAGATTTACGGCATTTATGTGTGCGCCATATTTGATTATGCAGAATAGCTTTAACGGCACACTAAATATGCCATATATGGTTGTCTAACATTTGGAGAAAAATTAATTACGGCGTTCAGTTGTGTACATTTACGGCCTGCATTTAGACATTTACAGCGTTTATCCTCGCGCCGTAAATAGTAGTGTCTTTTACGGCATAGTCTTTTACGACGCCAATATGAACGCCGTAAAAGGTCTTTTACGGCGTGTTTTGCGTCCGTAAATGAACATTTTTCTTGTAGTGTATTAACATTAACATTAATATTAACATTAATATTAACCTTAATATTACGAATTAGAGTGAGGGGGGTTTTTAGGGGGTTTTCTAAGGGGGGCTTTTGATCCGCTCCCATATATATATATATATATTTATATATATATATATATATATATATATATATATATGTTATGTGTTTGTGTTTAGAGAAAGGGGGGATTTTGTATATGAGAGTGGTTAGTATAGTGGTGTGTTGGTTAGATGTGTGTGTGTGTGTATGTGTGTGTGTGTGTGTTAGTTTAGTGATGTGTGTGTGCTTGTGTTTGTGTAGTAAGTAGAGAGGGGGTGATCTTTGTGTGATAGTGGTTAGTAGTTGGTGTGTGTATGTATTGGAGTGAGGGAGGGAGCTACGCTGCAGGCCATTTAGAAGCCACAACAGCCAATGGAGGCACTGTAGTAGCCATTTGGTGCTGCATAATAGCAACATGTGTTGCTATAATTTGAGAGCAGCAGCAGCTACAGTTGCTGCAGCAAATAGCAACTTAGCAGCAGCAGTAGCAGGTGATGGGGGAACCCCATTGCCTCCTCTTGCAAGCACCCCATTGCTTACCCTTTTACTTTAGCCCCTTTGCATTCACATGCCCATTAGCCATTTCCCCTTTGTTAGATATTAGTTTTGTTAGAGAGTTTAAGTTAGTCTATGTTAGTGTTAGTTAGGATATTGATATGTTAGTAAGTTAGTTAGTGTGTTAGAGGGTATTCGTTAGATATCTAGTAGTTAGTGTCTAGTATATGTTAGATATGTAGTATAAATAGTATCTTATTATCTATGATATATTAGAGTGAGAGTTTAGATGTTAGATGTAGTATCTTATGATACTAGAGTGGTAGTTAAGGTATATATTTACTAGGATAAGGTATTGGATTCCTACCAAGGTATTGGTATTGGGATACCAATATGACTAAGGTATATGGTATCTTAGTAGGTAAAGGTTAGGAATATGATACTTAGACTAGATTTGACAATGTTTGACCATTGTTGACTGTTTTGACTCAGAGTCAACTAAAAGTCAACATTGGACCTAGATTGGACTAGAAGTTGACCAGAGTTGACTAGTTGACCAAAAGTCAACTGTGAGTCAACTATTAGCCTAGTTTGATCTAAATTGGACTAGGAGTTGACCAGTTGACCAAAAGTCAATTGTAAGTCAACCTTTGACATAATTTGACTTTGTGTGACCTAGTTTGACTTAGTGTGACCTAGTGTGACATAGTTTGACTGAGTTTGACCTAGATTGTATAACATAGACTAGAATATCATGCCATACACTGTCAAACCCTAATTAACTCATGATATTTCATCTTTAGGTCTGTTACATCACTCTGAGCATCGATTCTTATTGAGATGTTATTCTTGGGCTTTCCTAGTATATGGGTGCATTATTCGATCTTGTTTCCCGTACTTGTATAGGCACCAATTTGGGAGTGGACTGCCCCCTACTTTTGAATCCCGTGTCATGACGGGTCATGTCCAGATCCATTATACTACTCGGGGATGGAGAGTTATTAGAGGGTATGTGATCAATACCCCTCTTGTATCTATTCTTGTGCTTGCTCCACCCTCACTGCACGTAGGGTGTAGCGAGATCTTATATTTCTTGTGCTCGCTTTCCATGTTGCCCAGCTAGACCCTCCATATGCATTTCTTGTGATAGCCGGTCGAATATAACATCTTGATCCAGTTTCCCAAGCCGATCATATAACGATCTAGTATCTCGTGGCACTGTTTATGTTTACATTATACATCAGATATTCCTGTATTGTTCTATATTCCAGTATTTTATATCCTGACATGATATCCAGTTTTACATATCATGTTTATATTCCAGTCTTGATATTCCATCTTGTATTCCATTATAATTGTCTCTTATAGAATTTGTTAATTCACATGGAACTGCTGTTAGCGTTTGTACTTGCTCATATCCTGACAGGATAACCCCGTTGATGTTTATAAATGATATAGATGCTGACTGCTCGACCTTTTATGGATTTGGCATAGACGATGAGTATGACATGGACATACCTGTGGAGCCGGTGCCCATTGAGGATGCACCGCTTGGTTAGACTTAGACTAGTTAGGTTTGACTGGACTGCGTTCCAGCTAGTACTTTGATACTTGTAGTATATTCTATATTTGGGATTTGTGTTATGTCTTGAACTCTGAACTTGTGTTGCATCTATTTCCAGTTTATCTTTCCATCATATCTTATCATATTTCGTGCTATCATTATCTTCCTTAGATGTCTTGTGATTGAGTTATACCTTCGTACGGAGACGTACCCACGTGCTCGTGCCCCTAATCAGGGTGCGAGTCATGACACATTTTGGTGGTGGCCCATGCAGGTCTGTGTTACAACTAGTACGATTTCATAATGGTACTCGACTTAGAGTACTAATTACGAGCCTACAGTTAGGATATATATAGATTCTAGGTTATGATAGGAGTTACTCAATCACATATTAGGAAATTTTTTGATCTTTCGATTATCATGACAACTCTTCTTGCATTTCGAATTTAATTATCCTTCTTTGATAATATCTTATTTTGTGCCATATTGATCTCTTTGGTCGAATCTGTCTTCAGGATGACAAAGGCTTGAGCCCAGGTTGCTGGATCCAGTGCAGCACTGGAGAGGTCTGATCCTTCACGACCTATTTCTCCGGATGAGGGAGTTGCAGTCCAAGAGTCTGTCCCTGCTGCCCCTATTTTTCCTACCATCCAGGAGTGAGAGACAACAGCATCAGGAGGTCTTCCTCCACCTGTTCATAGGCCTAGTATCGTTGTGCCAGGGACTCTTCCACCTCTAACTGCACTGATGACGGACGCTATTCAGATGTTTGCGCTCCTCCAGCAGATGATGGAGGTGCAGCGAGCACAGGTTGTGGCTAATGCATTGGAATATTTGCGCTCTTCCACCTCTACCTGCACTGATGACGGACGCTATCGTTAAAAATACACCTTGGTAGATTTCAGTGCCACAAGTGTGCTGGAATCAACCATGCCGTAAATTCACATTTTGGTCAAAAGACATCACCGTTATGGCTAATCGTGACCAAAACGGTGATTCACCGATCAATTTTGAGTTCAACAGAATAACTAAAAATACTAGATGAACGAATTAATTTCA
Source organism: Iris pallida (assembly GCA_029216955.1). NCBI lineage: Eukaryota > Viridiplantae > Streptophyta > Magnoliopsida > Asparagales > Iridaceae > Iris > Iris pallida. The sequence continues at coordinate 3,957,173 of JANAVB010001000.1, read as the reverse complement.
AAAAAAAATATATGTCGTATAGCTCTGTGTTAGATTTTCGAAACTTTAAACGGTTCATGATTTCGATTTTCGGTCCTCCCGGAATCTCGAAAACACCAAAACGTGTAAAGTTTCGGACAACCGACACTCTACGAATTCTCCAGAAAATTAGGAACAAACTATACGAAAATAAATTACATATTCAGAAAGTTTACCTTGAGATGAATCCAATAGAAAAAATGGCACGCTAAAATCACATCGAGGTTGACGACAATCACTCCGTGAAGTCGGGGTTTCCAAAGAGAAACTCTCTCAAAACGGCCAAGTGAATATTAGGGTTTACGAAATACTTTAAGATATATATATAGGAGAGAGAAAGAGACAGTTAGTGTAGCAGTTGGCGCCGACAGGTGGCCCCCTCTGGTGAATGACTGGATAAGTATTTATTTAATTCAGAAAATTATTTTAAAATCATTTTAAGTCCAAATAAACTCAAATAAAATCCTAAAAATTCCTAAAAAATTGTAGAAAATTATAGAAAATATATTTAACCTTCTAGAATATAAATAAAAATATTTTACATCATATTATTCCCAAATGGCCTCATAATAAATATTGGAAGCCTTTAAAAATATATAAACTTTAATAAAGAAATACTTAAAAATTTCTAAAAATTATGAAAAAATTCTAGAAAATATAAAATAGTATAAAGAACCCTAGAAAAATATTTGGGGTCAATATTTGCTCATATGCTATCACAATAATTTCTAGAGATCCTAGAAAATAGATTTTCCAATATTAAAATTATCAAAAAAATTCCTAAAATTATAAAATTTATAGAAAATATATTTAACCTTCTAAAATATAATTAAAAAATACTTTACCTCAAATTATCCCCAAATGGCCTTATAATAAATAATGGAAGCCTGTAAACTATATAAAACTAAATAAAATAATTATCTAAAAATTATCTAAAAATATCTAAACATGATATATAAAATAGCTAAACAATGCTTACTAAGGTCAAAATGACCATAATATGATTATAGCTCCCTTATGAGCTTATGTCACGCCCCGTTCCCGTAGGAGCGATCGTCCTCGCTAAGGCGTGATGCCGTACGAGCCTAGATTGCGCTCGTGCAAGGCAGTTCCATAACGACCGATTACAACGGCGGCGACGGGGTCGTCGCACAGATAGTCCCAAGCAGATACATTGAATATGCAGCGGAAATTTAAGACAAGAACACATGAACACAAGTCATTCAAAAGAAACTCTTTTATTGATATTGAGTACAAGATTACATTTGTGGACGCAAGGCCAAATTACAAGTCTCTTCTGCTCACTTTTCTCTCGTTTACAAAGTTACTCTCTGCTCTCTCTCTCTTGATTACAATGCTTGAGTCAGCGAAAGCTTCGGAAGGCGATTGTCCATACATTATGCCCTGTATAAGTCTTCAAATCATGCGGCCGCACGTTTCGACTCGTCAAGGAACTCCGTGCCTCGACGCATCCAAGCGAGCTCCGCACCACGAGCTTCTACCTGTGCCTGCACATGAAATACTGTGTGGGTGTCAGTACCACTGTACTGGTGGAGTGAGCTTCTTGCCCACCCATACATAACCGATACGTTTCATTTACTTTGTACAGCTTAAACCTTTTCAATTGCCTTTCTAGTCTTGCCTTAGGATGTATTTTAAACAAGACGTCTCGGTCGATACTTAGCGATACAATGACACGGTCGTGCAACGACGAGGTCGTGCTATAATGCCAATGTGTGTTTCGATCGAGGCAGTGCCTCATCGCTTAGGTACTTGACCGAACTACAACTCGGGACGACAGGGTCGTACCACATTCTATTCGCAACTTAGACAGATTTAAGACAACGCTATGCCGAGGAGCAACTTACGCGAACTCGGCCGTGCCAAGACCTTTGTTTAAACTCAAGCGCCTCTAGACCAATCCTCATGCCAAAGATTCAAGTGTCAAGGACGGCAATGGGACGACTCGTGCAGGTCGTGCCTCTAGACTCTGCTTAGACTTGTCCGTGCTTCAAGATTGAGGCCGCGCCTCGCAACATATCAAGACTTATCATGCTGCCGCCTTGCGGCCCATCTATTCGACTCATGAATCAACTTAGACAAGACTTGCCAAACCTAACATTGATCTCAAGGACAACCCGACGCTAATCTATCGTGCCAAGCACGGTGCCTATGCTGCAGCCCAGTCTTAGGCCCAGACCTTGTATTACCGACTAGACCTGCATTCAAGCACTAGACCCAAATCCAAAGGCATACATGCGGTGTGTCGCTATTGCCGACACATCTACATGAGTGGTCACTAGCAATTTCAAGCTATCTTGGACTGGCTCGTAGGATATCGGTCATGTTCCTACACGGGTAGCTAGCCCGGAGGCGTCGAAGTCTCCCATGCGGTTATCCAGCATCCTACTTTGAGCCACACTCGCTTCTCCCGGGCCGAATGATCCCCGCGCCTCGGTGATCACTCGAGATGACTATACCTTGTCGACAAGTTGCCCAATGACCATGCATACTCGATCTATCCAGTCTATCCAATCCTTTCTTAACATGACCATTGCATTCCTTCTTTCTATTAAGACTTAGCGAGACTCCCAAGCCGCGGGACCGATCTCGTGTGCGGAATATATCAAGACTTAGCGAGACTCCCAAGCCAGGGGACTGATCTCGTGTGCGGGACATATCAGGACGTAGCGAGACTCCCAAGTAGCGGGATCGATCTCGACGACAACCAGTCGCGTGGACTTACTTTGTTCGTGGCAAGCTTTTCACTAAACCGACCGTAACTCGTGCTTTAGACAGGCCTGGTTCTATAGGCGATGCTAACGCTCAAGTCATAGACTTATATGACGAGCCTTGTTCTCAAGGGACTACGCAACTTAACAACCGCAGATAGAGCGAGACAGTACTAGAAATGGCTTTGATAGCCCAGCACAACACTTGTCTAACTTATTCAGGCGATGACTCGACGAGCGAGGGCTACGCCGAGCTCTACGTCGAGGGAACGTGCTATGCACGGGGTCGACTTAGACAACCAACTTTTCGGGTGCCTAGACTTAAGCCAACGAGCCATGCGAGACGACTCAACTTGTGAGACGTGCGAAGGCTATGCCAAGCCTTGCGGGACAGGACCGTGCATGCTTTGTTAGGCATACATGCGGGCGACGCCTATGACTTAGGCTGATTTGAGTGTCGGGGAAACATGACGGGACCGTGCATGCTTTAGCAAGCATTCACGCAGGCGATGCCTAAGGCTTAGGCTATTTCAAGTGTCGGGGCAACTTAACGACTTAGGCCAGCTTCCTTCTCCCAAGCCACGGGATCGAAGGATCGAGTGTCATTTGAAAGCACGCTGAGCCGACTTCTATGAAGACTGTGGGACCATTTTTCATGTTCTAGGACATTCCGACCCGACGGGATTATTCCCTTAGCTATGTTGGTGCGTAGCTTTTAGATTAGCCTACCAGTGCAAGTTGAAAACATGTGCGTTATTAAGTGAAGGCTAAGATGAAGCAAGTTCACCGAAACTCCCCCACCTGTGCGAGGAGTCGCCTCGGACGAGCGAGCCTTTGAGCAGCCGTTGCAAGGCTAAGTTCCAACGCCGTCAGCGTTTCGATTCTTCCGATTGACTTTGCGGGACGGGGCACTACAACATATACCACTCAGAACAAGTCTCGTCCTCGAGACTTTCCTGGAGGCAAGCTATTCTACCATTTCTATGGCTAAGATTAATCGTGCGCACTCCGCCTATGCGTTTCCTCAATTCTGAGCCACACTCTCATGACTATCAATCTTTCCGTTAACATTTCAAGATCTTGACACTCTCCTATTTTTCAAGTCTTGCTTGAACTCATTGTATCACTTGGCTGGATCGTGCACGCATTCCAAGCGTCCCCAAAATACATGTATTCAGCCAAGCCGCATGATAGAGAATTTGTCATTCTCACTCGAGTCGTCTCGTGCACATACCCAGGCGTTCCTGAAATATATGCATGTCAGCCAAGTCTCGTGAGCATTTCCTACGTTCATGATTCATGCTATCCATTCAAACCAATCCTCAAGATCAATTCTTCGATTGATAACTTTTACAACAGGGGCATTTTGCCTAACCGCTACGCCAATCTTTGCGAGGCTAAGTCAATGTCAGGATTGGAATCATAGTTCCCTAACAATAACGCCAACACTGACCCCAATCCTAGGGTCAAACCAAAGTCGATAGTACAGGATTTTCTATCCAAGCTCGCGTCACTCAGATTTCTAAACATCGAGCATGATAACCTATTCGTATCAACGCATTCGTTGCGCGTATTCGAATCCATTCTTATAACCAAGTCTAACCAATTCATGTATTCGATCACGACGTCATCTAGCTTGACAATATGTTGTGCCCCAATCTCACGCGAGTCCGATTATCTACGGTGGTTCATGAATCACCATGCAACGCTCCCGCAGAATAATCATTCTTATCGGGACGTAACTCTTATTTGAGTCTTGACTCATTCATTTTCGATACGCGGATTGGACCTATACAATCCTCAAATTCGATTCTTCAAGCACACAATTCATTTTCGAGTCACCTTCGCGTCAAACCACAAGTCGAAGCACACAAATTATCACGCCAAGCTAGGTCAATCACCCCCGCTGTATGAATCACCATACCAGCGCTCACGCGAAGTGATCGTCTCAAATCGGCACGACGTATGTGCGAGGCTGGAGTTGTGCTCGCATAAGACAAGAATGTCGAAGTTGTGGTTATCGACGAAGAAAATCTAAATGTTTTATTTTCATCCAAGCCAAGATCTTAGTTCGATAGTCCGACCGTCATTCATTCAACTAGAAAATCCTTAAGCCGAGTTTATCTTTTCCTCGATACGTTTCAATCTCCCGAATATAGCATCCATCAGAAAAATAACATTTGCACGATCGTCTTTCGCTGAGTCGGAGTACCCCGAGTTATCGCATATCGATCTTTGATACGCCTCAATACCATCGACGATGTGCGTAACCTGACGATCTTCCTTTGCAACCAATTTCGAGTCGTGCATTGATGCTGTTGTCCGAGTTGGATATTCCACAATTTTCTCGATATTCAAGATCAAGTTCGATCGCTATTCCTCAAGATCGTTGTTCAAAACTCAAATCACACTTCATTTGCATCAATCTGATATCGTACGCGCGATCCTCTAAGTTTCCTCGATCAAAACCATTCATTTTCATTCATCGTTCCGAATCATTTCGATATCGTTTTCTAACTCGCGTTGCTTATTCACAAGTTGTCCGAACGAGATGCTCGTTCGGGACATTCGAAGTCACGACCAACTAAACGTGACGCGTTCTAAGGCTTTGCGCGATCGCATCGCCTCGCCGACATACTTGCCGTTACTTGTAATCCTCAATCTTGCTCGAATGATTTCCAAGAAAATCCATACACCACTCGAATTCGAGCCATACGATCTAGCCTACAATCACGTTCACGTCATTCGCTAAAATATCCTTCGGATTCGTTCGACGAATCCCTAGCGTAATCGCTTACGTCGTATTTACGTACTAAGTTGTTCGCACTATTTCCTCGAAATCCAAGTCAATCCTCCGTGTACGCCTAAGCGTTAACTCGATAGTGTTCCTATCGATAGACACTCTAAGTGTAGCTTCGTTCCCGTCCGAGCAGTACTTGATATCGCTCGCACTCGTTTGCACCGAAAGGTCGGGGTGCGCGACGCACGGACTAAGTTGTGCCGCATAACCATCCTGGGCGGACTATATTCATATTTGCACGCTAACTTGCTAGGGTCAACGCATGACTAGTTAGGCACGCATGCAACATGTTAACTTAGCATGTGTTCTCTATCGAGTCAAGTTTACATCGTTCGGCACAAAGGCCTACAGATGCTTTCGGCGATAGCCTACCGATGCGTTCAAGTGAACGCTTGTACGAGCTTTCAAAAATATTTAGACTTATTGTATGGACATGCCGAGGGACAATCGAGAGAGAGCGCACCAATGATAACAACTTGCGGAAGCAACAGAGTTTTGCGAAAACATCAAAGTTAAAGAATTCAATCAACGGTCCAAGGACGTAAAGCCGTGCTTTGATACCATTATGTCATACCCCGCTCCCGTAGGAGCGATCGTCCTCGCTAAGGCGTGATGCCGTACGAGCCTATATTGCGCTCGTGCAAGGCAGTTCCATGACGGCCGATTACAACGGCGACGACGGGGTCGTCGCACAGATAGTCCCAAGCAGATACATTGAATATGCAACAAAAATTTAAGATAAGAACACATGAACACAAGTCATTCAAAAGAAGCTCTTTTATTGATATTGAATACAAGATTACATTTGTGGACGCAAGGCCAAATTACAAGTCTCTCGTGCTCACTTTTCTCTCGTTTACAAAGTCACTCTCTACTCTCTCTCTTGATTACAATGCTTGAGTCAGCAAAAGCTTCGGAAGGCGATTGTCCATACATTATGCCCTGTATAAGTCTTCAAATCATGCGGCCGCACGCTTCGACTCACCAAGGAACTCCGTGCCTCGACGCATCCAAGCGAGCTCCGCGCCACGAGCTTCTACCTGTGCCTGCACATGAAATACTGTATGGGTGTCAGTACCACTGTACTGGTGGAGTGAGCTTCTCGCCCACCCATACATAACCGACATGTTTCATTTACTTTGTGCAGCTTAAACCCTTTCAATTGTCTTTCTAGTCTTGCCATAGGATGCATTTTAAACAAGACGTCTCGGTCTATACTTAGCGATGCAACGACACGGTCGTGCAACGACGAGGTCGTGCTATAATGCCAATATGTGTTTCGATCGAGGCAGTGCCTCATCGCTTAGGTACTTGACCGAACTACAACTCGGGACGGCAGGGTCGTGCCACATTCTATTCGCAACTTAGACAGATTCAAGACAATGCTATGCCGAGGAGCAACTTACGCGAACTCGGCCGTGCCAAGACCTTTGTCTAAACTCAAGCGCCTCTAGACCAATCCTCGTGCCAAATATTCAAGTGTCAAGGACGTCAATGGGACGACTCGTGCAGGTCGTGCCTCTAGACTCTGCTTAGACTTGTCCGTGCTTCAAGATTGAGGCCGCGCCTCACAACATATCAAGACTTATCATGCTGCCGCCTTGCGGCCCATCTATTCGACTCATGAATCAACTTAGACAAGACTTGCCAAACCTAACATTGATCTCAAGGACAACCCGATGCCAATCTATCGTGCCAAGCACGGTGCCTATGCTACAGCCAAGTCTTAGGCCCATACCTTGTATTACCGACTAGACCTGCATTCAAGCTCTAGACCCAAATCCAAAGGCATACACGCGGTGTGCCGCTATTGCCGACACATCTACATGAGTGGTCACTAGCAATTTCAAGCTATCTTGGACTGGCTCGTGGGATATCGGTCACGTCCCTACACGGGTAGCTAGCCCGGAGGCGCCGAAGTCTCCCATGCGGTTATCCAGCATCCTACTTTGAGCTACACTCGCTTCTCCCGGGCCGAATGATCCCAGCACCCCGGTGATCACTCGAGAAGACTACACCTTGTCGACAAGTTGCCCAATGACCATGCATACTCGATCTATCCAGTCTATCCAGTCCTTTCTTAACATGACCATTGCATTCCTTCTTTCTATCAAGACTTAGCGAGACTCCCACGCCGCGGGACCGATCTCGTGTGCGGGACATATCAAGACTTAGCGAGACTCCCAAGCCAGGGGACCGATCTCGTGTGCGGGACATATCAGGACATAGTGAGACTCCCAAGTAGCGGAATCGATCTCGGCGACAACCAGTCACGTGGACTTACTTTGTTCGTGGCAAGCTTTTCACTAAACCGACCATAACTCGTGCCTTAGACATACCTGGTTCTATAGGCGACGCTAACGCTCAAGTCATAGACTTATACGACGAGCCTTGTTCTCAAGGGACTACGCAACTTAACAACCACAGATAGAGCGGGACAGTACTAGAAATGGCTTTGATAGCCCAGCACAACACTTGTCTAACTTATTCAGACGAGGACTCGACGAACGAGGGCTACGCCGAGCTCCGCGTCGAGGGAACGTGCTATGCACGGGGTCGACTTAGACAACCAACTTTTTGGGTGCCTAGACTTAAGCCAACGAGCCATGCGAGATGACTCAACTTGTGAGACGTGCGAAGGCTATGCCAAGCCTTGCGGGATAGGACCGTGCATGCTTTGTTAGGCATACATGCGGGCGACGCCTATGACTTAGGCTGATTTGAGTGTCGGGGCAACATGACGGGACCGTGCATGCTTTAGCAAGCATTCACGCAGGCGACGCCTAAGGCTTAGGCTATTTCAAGTGTCAGGGCAACTTAACGACTTAGGCTAACTTCCTTCTCCCAATCCACGGGATTGAAGGATCGAGTGTCATTTGAAAGCACGCTGAGCCGACTTCTATGAAGACCGTGGGACCATTTTCCATGTTCTAGGACATTCCGACCCGACGGGATTATTCCCTTAGCTATGTTGGTGCGTAGCTTTTAGATTAGCCTACCAGTGCAAGTTGAAAACATGCGCATTATTAAGTGAAGGCCAAGATGAAGCAAGTTCACCGAAACTCCCCCACCTGTGCGAGGAGTCGCCTCGGACGTGCGAGCCTTTGAGCAGCCGTTGCAAGGCTAAGTTCCAACGCCGTCGGCGTTTCGATTCTTCCGATTGACTTTGCGGGACGGGGCACTACAGCTTAGTTACGACTTCTAATGACCATAAAAGTAAACCGTAATCAAATAAAAATAATAAAAAATAAAAAGTCGGAAAGTGGGCTTACACGAGTATGCGGCAAAGTTCTTTCGCCTGAGCCGTTTCTTCCCGAGGATGGTTCAAGATGCGGGAGAGAAGGTCCGCAAGTTCAGGTGGGGCCTGAACCACTCTGTTCGTTCTCGCACATCTGGGCATCGTGAGGCAACTTTTAAGCAGATACTAATGGACTCTCAGATAGTGGAAGAGGACTTCGGTCTCAGGCCCAAGAGGAGCGGTGATGCTTTGGTAGCTGGTTCTAGTACGGGGCCGACCAAGCATCCTTACACTCAGCAGAAGCCGTTCCAGCGGCAGCCTCAGTTTCATCAGCATCAGTACCAGCACGTGCACATCAGTAGGGGCAGAAACAGATCCCTCAGTGTGGCTTCTGCGGGAAGCCGGGGTACAGTCGAGAGGTCTGTCGGAAGAGGTTGGGCGCTTGCCTGTATTGTGGAGCGTCCGACCACCAGCTGAAGGATGGCCCTATTCGTGTAGGCCGAGGAGGTCAAGACAGAGCACCACCTACTAGAGCTCCAGCTGTACCTGCAGTTCAGCAGAGGGGTCCACACTTCAGACATACCATCAGTATTTTGTCCAGCATCAGAGAGAAGCACCCCAGGACAGAGTGTTCGTACTGGCAATTGAGGAGGTTGAGCCCGTGGTAGATGTAGTGGCAGGTTCTGTTCTACTCGATTCTTTTTCCGCATTAGCTTTATTTGACTCTGGTGCTACACACAGTTTTGTGTCTGATTTTTTTGCTCTTAGATACAATATTATTGCTAAATTTCTGGGTAGGACTTACAAGATTATGATCGGAGGAGGTATTATCCTAGTCAATAATATTTGTAAGGGGCGGAGAGTTACACTGGAGGCCAGGACTTGAGTGCGTGTTTGCTCGTAATGCCACTTTCGAGCTATGATGTGGTACTCATAATGGATTGGTTGAGCAAGCCCCATAATAGTGTAGATTGTAGAGGAGATAGAGTTTTGTTTAGACCGCCAGGTGAGCCAGAGTTTGAGTTTATCAGAGAAGCAGCTGAGCCGGAAGATGGTTTCTGTGGAGCCTTGTTGGCGGGGCAAGAATTGCCATATCCTTTGATAGCAGGGTTCTTGGATATTTTTCTTGAAGAGTTGCCTGGGATGCCGCCAGAAGAGATATTGAGTTTTCTATAGACTTGGTGCTAGACGTTGAGCCTATTTCACATCACGTCTATAGGGTCAACAATAGCGAGTTGGCAGAGCTGAAAAAGCAAGTCGACGAGCTGCAGGACAAGGGTTTCATCAGATCCATTTCATCACCTTGGGGCACACCAGTTCTGTTTGTACCGAAAAAGGATGGTACGGTACGCATGTGTATCGACTACAGAGCGCTCAATAACCTAACTATCAAGAATAACTACCCGTTACCGAGAATTGATGACTTGTTCGATCAGTTGAGCGACGCAAAGGTGTTTTCGAAGATAGACGTGAGGTCCGGTTATCATCAGCTGAAGGGTAAGCGGAAAGACATTCCGAAGATGGCTTTTCGGACTCGGTACGGCCAGTATGAGTTCACTGTCATGCCATTTGGGTTGACCAATGCCCCAGCAATGTTCATGAACTTGATGAACAAGGTATTCCATGAGTACCTTGACAAGTTTGTAGTGGTCTTCATAGATGACATCTTGGGATATTCGAAGATGCCGGAGGAGTACGAGGATCATCTGTAAATTATGCTAGAGACTCTAAGAAGGGAGCAACTCTATGGTAAACTTTGAATTGCGAGTTCTTCTTAGGGTAGGTAGATTTCTTCAGTCATGTTGTGACCGAGCATGGGATCTCAGTGGACCCAAAGAAGATTTTAGCAGTGGAGTCTTGGTCCATACCTAGTTTAGTCGCCAAGATTCGGAGCATTCTAGGGCTAGCAGGCTATTACCGGAAGTTCGTCCAGGACTTCTCTCGGATTGCAGAGCCGATGACTAGACTCACCAGAAAGGATGTAGAGTTCATCTGGACTGAGGAGTGTCAGCTGCCTTCGATGAAATGAAGAAGAGGTTAACCACAGCTTCTATCTTGATATTTCCATCTTGGACTGGTGGCTTCACGATCTACAATAACGCTTCTGGGAAGGGCTTGGGTTGCATTCTTCAGCAGCACTGGAAGGTGATTGCCTATGCATCTAGGGAGTTACGTCCTCATGAGAAGAACTGCCCTACCCACGATCTGGAGTTGGCAGCTGTTATCTTTTCTTTAAAGTGTGGAAGCATTACTTGTACGAAGAGCGAGTTAAGATCTTCACTGATCACAAGAGCTTCAAGTACGTGATCACTCAGAAGGAGTTGAACATGAGGCAAAGACGATGGCTTGAGCTGATGAAGGACTTCGATATCTCATTGCAGTACTATCCAGGGAAGGCTAATATAGTTGTAGATGCCTTGAGCAGGTATCCAGTCGCTATGTATTTGACGTCAGATCGTCATCTTTTGGCCAATCTAGATAGTTTAGGTATCAAGATGATTGTTTCGGGCATAGAGATTCAGATATAGGGCTAATAGATTCAGTCTGAGTTGATAGATAGAGTCAGATTAGCACATTATAATGATATTGCCTTGAGGAGCATCAGGGAGCAGGTGCTGTTGTCACGACCCGCTCCCGAATAACCGAATACGAGTCGGACACGCCTAGCCTTCATTGTTAGACACAATGAAGTAAGCTATACCAAAAGCTAGGAAAATCTAACCAGATAATCAAGACAAGTAAAAAAATTATAGCATCTATAACGTATCCCAGAAAGATCACCATAATCCACAAATCCAAATATCATAAGGTACCAGAATCAACAGGAATAAAAAGTGCTATGAACTTTAAAGTCAATATCTAAAAGTAAAGCTAAGTAGTCTAAACCTGAAGCCACAAGCTAAGTCTCATCCTGCTCAGCTAATATCCTGGGCTCTGGCCCATAGAGTAGAACAATATCCTGCAAGCACCTGCAATATATCCTAGTCAGAAGCAGAGCTAAGTATATCCAAGGAAATGAACATGAACATCATGGTATGAATCAAGAAACAGAAAATATATATAGAGTACAGGAAATGAGAACAAGATATGAAACTGAGCAGAAAATACTGAAAGTAAATACAGAAAACATGGTAAGAGTCCTGAACATGAAATACAACCTGAACATGAAGTACAACCTGAACATGAAATACAACCATGAATCCTGAAATACAACCTGAATCCTAACATGTACAATATTGAAATACATCTAGATTGTGTGATCGGCTTGGGTAGATACAATGAACATAAAATGGTACGGTTTTGGTCCCGCGTGCACGATACGGAACCCAAGCTATTCACATGAATAGTAACAAGGTTTGATCACATATCTATAGTATTTTCCCTCCCAGACACAAGTAATACATGAAACATGAAACCAGACAATACCGTGATACATCGTGTCAACAAGGAGGTACAAGAATGAACATACAAGACATGAGAAATGAACAAATTCGAGAAGTATACTTGCCTTGCTCCGGGTGATCGGAAGAATGAAATGGACCTGAATGTCCTCCTGTGGATAATAGGTACAGTTGGTTAAGATCAATCTACCAATTGCTAGATATTGCTGACTAATATATTTAACCATAGATACTAATGGTCTAACTATATATATAACTGAGTCAATCTTATTCAAAGTACTAGAAAAGAAAGAATTAATCTTATTTTAACAAAATAAGATTACATTATCAATACTAACTAGGATTAGGTTCAATATTATAGGAATAACTCTAATATAAATAATACATAAAAATGCCACTTGTCTTAACATATCAAAATAATATTTAGTTAAACAAAATATAATGCCTTGATGAAAATAGTAGTTAATATCTTAAAAAGAATTATCACACCTAACTTCAACAAATTGCAGACTTATCTCAAAGACTACACACAACCACAGATGGGCCCATTCCAATCAAACTTATCTTACTGGAACCATATTCAAGGACCAAACTAGATTGGTCATAACAGAAGCTATACTACAAATTTTCCAAGCCAAAAGTAGGCCCGATACAATAGTCTACCTGTTGCTCCCAAAACAATTTACATTAGATAGAATATTCCTGGGCCAGTCAATGGATTGGAGCAAATATTTAAAACCCAAGATTCCCATTCAAACTCAGCAATCCCACACTCAAAGGAAAGAAGTATAGCCTCAGTTGACTCTATTACAACCATACTAGGCAACCCTATATGCATTGCACTCTTGTAGATTCTAAGATAGTCCAACTTGATATCATAAGATGTGCCCAGATTGTAAAGTACCATTGGTATCAATTGACATATCAAACACCAAGTAACACCATATCATGGTACCCAAGCCAAGCTTGCAGTAAAGAACCTACTCAAAAGCTTGCTATAAAAGAACTACTCCTCATAATTTCAATGAGTGCAAGATTGCTATCAGTTGAATTAAAACTTTCCATAGCATTCAAGTATACCCATCCTAATTACAGAAAACATTATTGAACCAACAGAACTCCAACATTGGATCCACTATCAACAAAGGTTATCTACACTAAGAAAATATTTAAAAATATACACTAGATCAACACCACAATTAACACCCCGCTACTGCCACCAATGAAGACTGGACAGAACATTAATTGACTACTGGACAGGCGTCTCCGCATCTTGACTCCATGCTGATACTGTTTGCCATTAAAATCTTTTGATTGTAAATTTTAATTACAAACAGAACAGTGTTACAATGTAGGACTTAGATGTAGTCCTAGGAGTACACTTTTGTTTATCTGGGTTCCTTATGCCGATGGAGCGAGTGGTAATGTGTTGACTCTATTGACGATCTGACGACGGTTTTCGGTTCTCTGAAGGTCTGAGTTGCTCTGGGTGCTGGAGCTTGCGGAGAGGAAGAAGACGTTGAGTGTTTGTATCTGCCTCTTACACTGTGTGTAGGTCTCTATCTGTCGATATGTCTCACTGTGTGTTCGTGTGTCTGAAAGAAGGAAATGATCCCTCTATTTATAGCTTGCAGGCTGGCTGCTCATGCGCGCATAAGTAGGATGCACCGATTTATGGAGATGCCACGTGGTGATTGCTGATGGAGGCGTACGGACGATGCGCTCTGAGGAGTTGAACCCTTCCTGTTGCCTTTGTGGGCTGCGGCTGAGCTGACATGTAGCAATGGAGAGGATCTTTCAGTTTCTGAGATCTTGGGTGATTAACACCCCTTTATAGGCTGAATCAAGTCAAAGGACACGTGTCGTAGGTCCATAGCTCAAAGATCTCGAATTTGGTGGAGAGTGATCTGATAGGATACGCCTGGGATTGGGCGCATGAGGAGACTTTGGCTTGTAACCTTTAGGAGTCACGAACTAGTCTGGATGCACGACTTTTGAGGTGCATGCGGGGCTTCAGTAGTGACTTGACTTCTATCTTTAGGGATCAGAGAAAAGTCTGAGGCGCATGCAAAGATTTGGGCACATGGCCGCGGAGACGCATACGGAATGGTTGGGTGGCCACGTGGCTCGCGGCCGCCGGAGGAAAGTAATGATGATGCTGACGTCAGCATCGCTTCATTTTCAGAAAAAGCTGTCAACTGTTCAGTCCTTGGGGACTGGCTGCTGTCGTGTCTGTCTTCAGTATTTAATGTTCTTTGACGGGTGATGGGTTGTTGAGTGGGCACGTCGATCTGCGTTCCACTAGGCGTATGGGGGTACGTGGGGCACATCCTTATGAGGCGCTTGGTGCTGATGGGTGCATCTATATGATGCGCGGTCCGACCGGTGCATCCGTTTGCATGACACATCTTTATTGGTCCGACTGTTACGTTCTTCGAGTGCTTTAAATAGCCGTTTTTGACTTGGCCGAATTCGAAGCATCAGGTTCATCACCATAAATACAAATTCATTGCACGGGATTCGGAGAGCCCGCCACTTGGCACATGGGTTTGATTTGCCCGGCTTATAAATAGTGGCAAGGAGAGAGTTTGCTTTTCGTTCTCTTGTGTCCTCCCAAAATAAACTTGTTTGTTCGAGCACATTCTGTTGACGAGATGCTCCCGAGGGTGAAAATACGACGACTTGTCTTCATTTATGCACTCGTGAAGGTGACTGTTACATCCAAAAGTCGGGGTCGAGGGCTTCTGAGGCAGACGGAAGGTGCCTGTTGCATCCAAAGATCGGGATGCTCGAGCCTCGCCTCCGTTATGCTGGAAGAGCCGCAGATAAAAATTGCGGTGCTCCCTATTTTAGAGGCTCTTTCTTCTGTCAGAGTGGGTGTTGCCCATTCTGGTTGTGTTGAAAGCCTCCTTTTTGCTGCGGATTGATTGCGGTGATCTCCTCTTCCAGCTAGGGGGTTGATTGTCCGCCCTCGTTCTGCTCAATAAATGCTTCATTAGTCGAAGCACTTGATCGGGTCAAAGTAAGGCGCATATGCTGAGACTTTATGATGCACATAACTGAGACTCTTGAAGAGATACGCCTGACTGAGACGCCGAAGAGATGCGCCTGACTGAGACGCCGAAGAGATGCGTCTGACTGAGACGCCGAAGAGATGCGCCTGACTGAGACGCCGAAGAGATGCGTCTGACTGAGACGCCGAAGAGATGCGCCTGTTTGAGAGCACATGGCGGCTACTACGCCTGGCTGTAGACTTAGGGTTGTAGAAGTTCTCCTTTGTACAGCCTTTTTTTTAGACATGTAATAGACTTTTATATGAAATAAAAATCTTCTTTTAATGTCTACGCTTTTGCTGTTTGGTGTGCCAAGTACTTCATCTGAGCTTCCTGGAGCATGTAGTGTTAGGCGCATATGATTTCTGTTCCTGAAATTTCATGCTTCTAAAAGACCCCCTTCAAAGTTTTCAGAATTTTTGTCAAGTTTTGGAATACTTTGAATAAGAAGCATGGTGGTGTCTTCAATGAGGTGCATGACTGTTCGGACGCATGAGTACTCCGTGCATCAGTGATGGGGCGCATGCTTCTCTCAGTTAATGCAAATGATAATGCTTCGAAGTAACCAAAAGGATTAATGATGATCTTTTTGGATTTATTTGTGGTTATCAATTCATGGAACCCGAGACGGCGGCTGATGTCACTCCTCATCAGCTTTCGCGTATGCCTAAGCCTATAAATAGGCGTCTGATAGAGAGAGAGGGTTCTTCTCCACTTTACTTTCTTCTTCTCTAGAGTTCTGCTTTCAAGAAACTTCTTCTTTCACGAGATGGCCCCCAAGACTCCTCGCGGTGGTGCTGGCTGAGGACGAGGCAAAGGGAAAGAGCCTGTGGAAGCTGCTGCGGATGATGTCCCCCGGACGCCCGTCGACGTTCGGCCGGCGATGATTGGTGGGTTTTATCATTCTTTACTGTATCTTTCTGTACTCGAGTAGGCCACTTTTTTAGAACTCACATACGCCGACGCGCATGGACCTTGAGTCCTAATGATGTGCTGAAGCTTTTCTGCCGACGCACATAGGTTTAGGCCCTGATGATGCGCCGAAGCTTCTACTGCTGACGCACATGGGTTTACACCCTGATGATGTGCCGAAGCTTCACTGCTGACGCGCATGGGTTTAGACCCTGATGATGCGCTGAAGCTTTACTGCTGACGCACATGGGTTTGAACCCTGATGATGCGCCGAAGCTTTACTGCTGACACGCATGGGTCTGAACCCTGATGATGCGCCGAAGCTTCTTTTCAGATGCACCTGAGCCTTGGTTCAGGGTATGCGCTTCTGATGAGAATGTGGCTCAGATTCTTTTATTGTTTCTAACATATCTGAATCTTTGCCTTCTTTTGCTAACCCCCAGTATCGATGACTGTTCCGCTCTTGAATGAAGTGCTTCTGGATGCTGCCCTCTGTCAGATTAGAGTAGATTATAACGAGGAGGTGATAAATCCTGTCCAAGCTGCCATTATGCTGGGTCAGCCTCCTGAGAGAATGACCCAAATCCAGGAACAACAACATGGGTTCCTCCAATGGATGTTGGAACGCGGCATTTTGAAATCTGCCATTTATGATAATATGACTTTCTTGAAGCCTGAGTTCCTATTTGGGGACCGCCTTACTTCTACCGAAGCAAAGGTGTTAAAGATCAAGGAAGATTGGTTCTTTATAGTGAGAGGGGTGCACACGTCTGTTAAGAAACTTGAGCGTCAATGGCCTTTGACGGCTTTCTGTTGCCTTGCTTCCAAGAGGAGGATGTCTTGGGAGCTAACCCCGTCTTAGGGGGGAGCGGTGGCAGGCATTATCAAGATCGACGCTACTTCTAGTCAGAGGGATAATTTGTCCGTCGTGCAGGCTGAGCCATCTTTCATCTGGCAGACTCTGCGTCCTGGGAGCATTTACAGTGATGTCCCTAACAACACATTTGCTTTTGGCGCTTCGACTTTTCCAAATCGTATGCTGTTGTTGAAGCAGTCGTACCCAAAGGGTGAATTTTGGGTAGAGGGTTGGTGTCACTATGTTTTTAAGTGGGACAAGCTGCCATGGAGGCCTTTAACATTGAGGACCCAGCAGATAAGGGGCTTCCGGATGAGGAAGTGGAGTGGAGTTCGTCGTCTTCGGATGACGTTCCTCCAGAGATGAGTGAGCCTATTGCAGGAGCAACAGACATGATTAAAACAGAGGAGAGGGATGATTCTCCTTCTTGTCATGATGAGGGAAGGTCGACTGTATCGTTGCCAAGCCCTACCCCAGACTCAGCCGTGGAGGCTGAGGTGGCTGCCGACCAGGAGGCAGCGACAGATTCTATCCCCGCGGAGGGATTTGATGAGGAAGGTGAGACTCGTCCACCGAACCTGACTCTAGGGGAGCCGAGTCAGGAAACAAGTGCTGATCTCGCTGCCTTTGTCACGACCCGCACCCTAGAGTAAGGGTACGAGAACGTAACAATGTCCAGCCTACGCCGCAGTGTCGGCGGTAGAACGCTGTCCTAGGTCTCATGCATCTAACAATATAAGGCTAAGCAGTTTATACTCCCCGAATGGGGGTGACATAGCAGAATGTAAACTCAATCACATCTAAGGTAGAGCATAATGGAAGATAGATAAAACATGAAATCCAAAAGAGATACAGCAGATAGAAGCCTAAGTATCTAAGATACACAAACCCAGAAGTACATCTCAAAGCTCAAATACAGTAATCCATAAAGTAAATACAACTCCAGACAACTGAAATAACTATCTAAACAACCTCTAATGTGTCTCCTCTAGGCTAGCAGGCAACCTCCAAGCTATCTGTAAAATTTATCAACAGGTCCAGTCACGACAGGAGCGAGCACAATACATCTCAACAAGTTATAGCAGGAAAGGAAATATAATCATGCTAGAGAATAAAATACAGGATCTGAAGAAATAGCATAATATAAAAGAGAGACTGTAAGTAAATATCTATGATATATATAAAGAGAGACAGTGCTAGTGATTCAGAGTACTACATAAATATGTGAATGGCTAAGGACTGATTCATGATTACACTACTGGAAATTGATTCATGATTACACTACTTGGATTTATTCACATGTTTATTTATACACTTCCATCCCCAATCAATACACAAGGATCCATTCAAGTTACGTTAAGATTCATAATTATACTACGTTGCCCATAAAGGGTGATTCATGAATTGATTTGTGAAGGCTCGGAGATCATGAGGGTACATGAGTCACTAGCTGATTCCCGAAGATTCATGATGATAGAAGCATATGATACGTGATGTAAGTGAAACACACATGACAAAAGTATCTGATGCTCCCGAGAGGGATAACATCTCATGAAGGGATCCATATAGTACCAATCCGTGTTACTAACGTGTCAGCATCAAGTAAGATAGTCTAAAGCAGGAAATATAATCCTAAACATGATATGAAATGATCAGAGAATGTACTCACCTGCTATCTGAATGTCCAAAGAAAATGTACTGTCCGAGGAGAGGTGTCTGGCTCCTATTTAGAACAGCACAAGTCACAACAAGTCCAAAATGGTAAAATAAAGCTCTACTATGCATTCTACATGATTCTAGGTCATTCTAGGTCAAAGTCAACTCTTGGTCAACTCTGGTCAACCGTACTAGTCAAACTAGGTTAACTAGGCAGTACTAGGTCTAAACCTAGACTACCAAGTCTCATTAGGCCTAACCAAGCCTAGACTAACACTCACACAAAATCATAAAGCTACACAAGTTATCAAACACACATTACATATATATTCATATATATTTTTATTACAAGCAATGTGCCTAAAGACAAAGAGTGAGTGATACATGAATGTGGATATGGCAATGTGTACATAGCAGTACAATGTGTTCAAGTGTGAGGGTGTTATGTTAGAAGGATAACATTTAGCAAGGGTTCATTGTGTCACATAGAAGAAATAACATATAAAGCATAGGTTTAGCATGTGTGTGTGGGTGTTAATCATAACAAAAGGGTTTATTTATACATCAAAGGGTTTACTCATACCAGTAAGTAGGTTTTATGTGTATTCATGCTTGGGGTTACTGTCAACATGTAGAAGGGGGTTTGAACATATTAACATGGTGCTAAGTGCTAATATGGCATCATACATTCCTATCATGTTGGCATTCATATATAGCATACATTCATACTTGATTATGTTACTTACTTACATATGGATACTTGCATACATGTTTCAATACCTTGTATTACCCACATGCTTGCATTTCATCCATTCATTCATGCATTGCATTGCATTGCATTGCATTGCATTGCATTGCATTCATTCATTCATTCATTCACCTATACATACATATTTGAATACATTATATACTTTCATACATTATATCATTTATGCATACTCTATATTATATTACATTCTCTTAATACACACACACATATATATATATATATACACATGCATACATACATATTTGTACATACAAGGATATACAAAATGCATATGTCGTATAGTAATCTTCTACTTAAAATCAATACTGTACAAATTAAGCATTCATTAAATTCTAGGATTAAAGTATGTTATATATCTATGTGTTAGCTTTCCGAAACTTTAAACGGATGGCATTTTCGTGTCCGGAAGCTCCCGGAATCGCAAAAACACCGAAACGCGTTCGTCTTTTGTACAGCTGACACTCAAATAATTTTACAGAAAGTTTCAGAATGAATTTGGCTTTTTAAAATATATATTTGGAAAGCTAACTTCGATACGGTTTTTTAAAAAAAAATGGAAGATAAATCGGAGTTTTAAGCTAAAAGTTATGACATTTCTAAGTTGCTATTGCTACTAAAAACGTGGATAAATATTATGACAAATTTAGGTAGTTTGAGACAAAAAAAAACACAAGTATATAACATAATATATCAAGAACTCACTCTCTACACTAATATATATATATATATATATATATATATATATATATATATATATATATATATATATATAAGACACTATAGAACACATCTCCAATACAAAAATATGAGATTAAACATGTAATAATTTATTCATACATAACAACAACACATAGTGTGTCCAAATTTAGGATTTTTCCACATGGACACAACCACAACACAAAGGACACTCCTATGACCTCCAAATGGACACGAAATGGACACAAATGGAGATACAACCATGGGGGTCATTTCTATGGGTTCAAAATATTCCTATATGCATGTAGTGATGGATTAGAGGAGAGATTATACTTTCCGGAAGAGAGATTCAAAAAAAATTCTTCCGACACGACACCGACACGTAGAGATTCTAAAAGGACACGAACGAGCTCTGAATTCTCCCAAACTTGGCTAGCACCCTCTAACCATGGAGTAGAGGAGAAATAAAGAAGATTTGGTGGAAGAAGGGGTTAATTTGGAGATGAAATCAATGGAGGTTCATCTCTAAATTAATTTGGGAAAGAACAAGAGAGAGAAAGTGGATGAAAACAAATGAATGAAGGAGTGACTCACTCCTTATCCCCCCCATAGGTGGCTGCCCAAAAATGGTGAGGTGTCCCCTATTTGAATGTTCAAAATGTCCTCCACTAATCTATTTGATTTAAATTAGGAATGGGTTAAAGGTTGAGGTCAATTTAGTCTAGTTTTAAGTCTCTAATTAAACTAAACCTATCCATAAATAATTAGTCTAACTACTAACTAAAATTAATATCATGTGAACTAAAATTAATATCATGTGGGCCATGCCTAACTAGTGTGTGGGTCCCACTAGAGTCAAACTACCCCCCCGGGTCCCCGTTTCAAGTCGGATTGAGTTGAAATTCGAACCCGACTTAAATGACCCCAAAACAATATCATAAATAATAAAATAAATTTTAACCCCAAAATAATATCATAAATAATAAAATAAATTTTAAAAATATTCAAAAATATAAAACGACAAAAATACTCCTGTTTCTGAAAACTGGGGGTGACAAATCTATCCACCTTAAAGAAAATTTGTCCTCGAAATTAAAACAAAGCAATCACAGAAAACACAAGCAGAAAACAATTTCATTCAAATACTTTTCAAAAAAAATCAGCAATAAAAAAATCTCTTTGAGGCACATCAAACATTTGTAAATAAAAACTGATACGTGTCCGATACGGACACAAAACCATCACAAAATCACACCTATCAAAGGTCAAAATCAACAATCACCAACGCAATAAATATCAAAATAATTTAAAGAGGTCAAATGCAAAATATTTTTAGGCCAGAAATGACATTAAAATATCCTAATCACATGGTTAGGCTCTAGGTCAAACAGTCTCTAGGGTTTCACTAGCAAAACATCAAAATCACAAGTCATGATTTTAAATAGTTTTAAAATTAAAAATTATCAAAAATTATATCATGATTTAAATGTCAAATCAATAAATGATTAAAATTACAAAATTTTAAAATTACCCTCATTTTAGAAAACTGGGTGTTACAAGTCTACCCACCTTAGAAAAATTTTGTCCTCGAAATTAAAATGTTCATACTCCTTCTAGGTCAAACCCCCCACAATCAAAGTCTCAGAACTTAAACAATCATACGATTTAAAAGGATGACATACCGGGTCATGGCATACGGTGGTAGTGAAAGTCTCATCTAGGTATACTAGTCATGCTAAACCAAAACGGTCATAGGGTATCAAAATACACAAGCAATCTAGGGTGCTAAACTAGAAAAGATACAGAAATAACAATCATCAAGACCATAAGGCAGTCTACCATCCTATATGAAAACTGGTACTTATTAAAATAAAATAAAGTTAACTACCATTTATCTAATAAGGGGTACTATTCAAGAAAATCAAAATCAAAAGTTAAAGAATGAAAGCCAATTGCATGGAAATCCAATCACAATATATATATATATATATATATATATATATATATATATATATATATATATATATATATATATAGCGTTAGAGAGGGAAAAGCCAGCATTATGTACAAGTTATGTAGTTCGTGTGTGTATGGGTGTATGTGGACATGTTCATATGGTTAGATAATAGGCGTGTGTGTATGTGAAATATACATGAAAGTGCATAGGAGGATTTGGGTTTCAAACAATAACTATCAAGTTACACTAATCATGGCATATTGGTTAAACAATCTACAATACACAACTCATTTTCTCATAACATGCATGGCTAACCATGTATATTTGTATATATAAAGAGGTAGATATTTAGTTATGTATCTATATATATATTATGACATGTACGCTTAACTCTATATATATCTATACAGGTATATGAACATAACATAGAGGGGAAGGGTTAAGTTACATGGCAGTGTATACTAAGTTAGGGTGTGTGTGTCATTGTACAGGTAGCTTAGTATTAAAAGGTTAAAACCGGTTTTAGTTCAGCATTTACTTACAAAATCTGAAAATGAGCTAACATTTAAACCAGTGCAATATTAACATAATGTAATTTCAGAATCTAGGGCTTGAATATCACAACCAACTTAATGCTTCCAATACATCCTAACATGATAGAGAAGAAACCCTAACATACTATCCATACATTTAGCTATGCATACAGCTCAATATTACATATTCAATCTGAAATTGAACTAAACATTGGAAATTAATGTAAAAAAAATGTTAACATGTTTTCAGTTTTAGGATTTGGAGAAATTCAACATCAATTAACCCAATGTTTATCACAACCTATCATGTAAGAATATGAAACCTAAATTTATATCCCTACATACCATAATGTATATAGCTCAAAATATTACATTTAAAACAACAATTTGAACTAATATTTAAAATCCAATATGAAGGGTTAATATGCACACAGTCTTAGATTTGACAAATTCAAACACAAAACTCAACTAAGAATTTTCTTTTTGAATTGAAACCCTACGTATAACATACATGTGCAGTGATGTAAACATGAAATCTTTATTTGAATTACGAATTTAAACCGAAAAAGCAGAAAACCAGAAATATTGGAATTTTGAAAATTTAAACATCAACAACATATTAATATGTATTTAGGCAGGTGGGAAATCAAGTGTAGCATGCATACGTGTCAGGCAAAGAGTCTGTGTCCAATATATATATATATATTCTTATGTCCCAATATAAAAAAATTTAATTCTACGTTAAGACCAACATTTAGATTTCTACCAAGATTGCAAAGTAGGTGATTTGTGAAATCAAGACAGTTTTATTATTATTATTATTATTTAATACAAGAATAATAGCAAGAAGAAATAACGATAAAATCTGTTTTGCTTATCTGTTTAAAAGAAGGAACCATTTTGAAACCCAGAGCTAAAATATCAAATCCAAGGTAAGGTATAGCAAAATCATCGATTCATTGTATTAAGAAGAAATTTATAGGAAGAAGTTGCACATGGTTCATAAAAATAGCTAAAGCTACTCCTAAGTTAAATAATGAGAAGAAAACAAAACAAACAATAATAATTCTTCCTTTTTTTTTCTTTTTGAAGGACTGAAACAAAAGTAGAGAAAATATGTTCGAAAACGTTTAAGGTACAATCTGATAATCATATGCGTCTATCCAAAATCATGGTACTCTAAATCCTCGTCATACTAGTAAGCAAGGCTATGATAATCACAGAGTCCTCGACTATGGCACATACCTCTAGAATAATGGTATTTAACATTTTTGCGATGCCGCTAGCTTGGCTGCAAAAATCTTAAATTCCCACACCCGAGAAATATATCCAAAATCAGACCATATGTCCTCACCATGCTGGCTAATGTGACTATAGAAGACTAGATTTCAAAACTTAGATGACCTAGCCCATATAATTTTATCTTGACAAAAATTAATTTAAATCAACAATGAATACCCAAAATCAAATTTATCAACGAACATCAAGATTCAAAAATGAACAAAAGTCCTTCAAATCATATAACTACAAACTCGAATGCTATAGCTAACATCAAGATTCAAAATTCAACAATCTTCATCAAAATTAATAAATACAAACTCAAATTCAATAATAATCCATCAAAATCAAATTCACAACAGAAAGTAAAGATAAATCAAATCAAGGAAAAAAAAGAGTTTTCAAATCGGAGTTAAACAAGATTTTCAAGGGTCGTCCCAGGAATCTCTCAAGGAATCCTAATTGTGATTGAGTATCTTCAAAAATTATATCATAATCCTACTGCAGGCTATAGTGGTACTCTAGTTCGATTACCACTACACTTCTAGTCTCGACCTGCGTGGGCCACCACTAAAAATGTGTCATGACCCGCACCCTAGAGTAAGGGTACGAGAACGTAACAACGCCCAGCCTACGCCACAGTGTCGGCGGTAGAACGCTATCCTAGGTCTCATGCATCTAACAGTATAAGGCTAAGCAGTTTATACTCCCCGAATGGGGGTGACATAGCAAAATGTAAACTCAATCACATCTAAGGTAGAGCATAATAGAAGATAGATAAAACATGAAATCCAAAAGAGATACAACAGATAGAAGCCTAAGTATCTAAGATACACAAACCCAGAAATACATCTCAAAGCTCAAATACAGTAATCCATAAAGTAAATACAACTCCAGACAACTGAAATAACTATCTAAACAACCTCTAATGTGTCTCCTCTAGGCTAGCAGGCAACCTCCAAGCTATCTATAAAATTTATCAACAGGTCCAGTTAGGACAGGAGCGAGCACAATACATCTCAACAAGTCATAGCAGGAAATAAAATGTAATCATGCTAGAGAATAAAATACATGATCTGAAGAAATAGCATAATGTAAAAGAGAGACTGTAAGTAAATATCTATGATATATATAAAGAGAGACAGTGCTAGTGATTCAGAGTACTACATAAACATGTGAATGGCTAAGGACTGATTCATGATTACACTACTGGAAATTGATTCATGATTACATTACTTGGATTTATTCACATGTTCATTTATACTCCCCCATCCCCCAATCAATACACAAGGATCCATTCAAGTTACGTTAAGATTCATGATTGTACTACGTTGCCCATAAAGGATGATTCATGAATTGATTCGTGAAGGCTCGGTGATCATGAGGGTACATGAGTCACTAGCTGATTCTCGAAGATTCATGATGATAGAAACATATGATACGTGATGTAAGTGAAACACACATGACAAAAGTATCTGATGCTCCCGAGAGGGATAACATCTCATGAAGGGATCCATATAGTACCAATCCGTGTTACCAACGTGTCATCATCAAGTAAGACAGTCTAAAGCAGAAAATATAATCCTAAACATGATATGAAATGATCAGAGAATGTACTCGCCTGCTATCTGAATGTTCAAAGGAAATGTACTGTCCGAGGAGAGGTGTCTGGCTCCTATTTAGAACAGCACAAGTCACAACAAGTCCAAAATGGTAAAATAAAGCTCTACTATGCATTCTACATGATTCTAGGTCATTCTAGGTCAAAGTCAACTCTTGGTCAACTCTGGTCAACCGTACTAGTCAAACTAGGTTAACTAGGCAGTACTAGGTCTAAACCTAGACTAACAAGTCTCATTAGGCCTAACCAAGCCTAGACTAACACTCACACAAAATCACAAAGCTACACAAGTTATCAAACACACATTACATATATATTCATATATATTTTTATTACAAGCAATGTGCATAAAGACAAGGAGTGAGTGATACATGAATGTGGATATGGCAATGTGTACATAGCAGTATAATGTGTTCAAGTGTGAGGGTGTTATGTTAGAAGGATAACATTTAGCAAGGATTCATTGTGTCACATAGAAGAAATAATATGTAAAGCATAGGTTTAGCATGTGTGTGTGTGGGTGTTAATCATAACAAAAGGGTTTATTTATACATCAAAGGGTTTACTCATAACAGTAAGTTGGTTTTATGTGTATTCATGCTTGGGGTTACTGTCAACATGTGGAAGGAGGTTTTAACATATGAACATGGTGCTAAGTGCTAATATGGCATCATACATTCCTATCATATTGGCATTCATATATATCATACATTCATACTTGATTACGTTACTTACTTACATATGGATACTTGCATACATGTTTCAATACCTTGTATTACCCACATGCTTGCATTTCATCTATTCATTCATGCATTGCATTGTAATGCATTCATTCATTCATTCATTCATTCATTCATGCACCTATACATACATATTTGAATATATTATATACTTTCATACATTATATCATTTATGCATACTCTATATTATATTACATTCTCTTAACGCACACACATATATATATATATATACACATGTATACATACATATTTGTACATACAAGGATATACAAAATGCATATGTCATATAGTAATCTTCTACTTAAAATCAATACTGTACAAATTAAGCATTCATTAAACTCTAGGATTAAAGTATGTTATAGATCTATGTGTTAGCTTTCCGAAACTTTAAACGGATGGCATTTTCATGTCCGGAAGCTCCCGGAATCGCAAAAATACCGAAACGCGTTCGTCTTTCTTACAGCTGACACTCAAATAATTTTACAGAAAGTTTCATAATGAATTTGGCTTATTAAAATATATATTTGGAAAGCTAACTTCGATATGGTTTTTTTTAAAAATGGGAGATAAATTAGAGTTTTAAGCTAAAAGTTATGACATTTCTAAGTTGCTATTGCTACTAAAAATGTGGATAAACATTATGACGAATTTAGGTAGTTTGAGACAAAAGAAACACAAGTATATAACATAATATATCAAGAACTCACTCTCTACACTAATATATATATGAGACACTATAGAACACATCTCCAATACAAAAATATGAGATTAAATATGTAATAATTTATTCATACATAACAACAACACATAGTGTGTCCAAATTTGGGGTTTTCCCACATGGACACAACCACAACACAAAGGACACTCCTATGACCTCCAAATGGACACAAAATGGACACAAATGGAGATACAACCATGGGGGTCATTCCTATGGGTTCAAAATATTCCTATATGCATGTAGGGATGGATTAGAGGAGAGATTATACCTTCCGAAAGAGAGATTCAAAGGAAAATCCTTCCGACACGACACCGACACGTAGAGATTCTAAAAGGACACGAACGAGCTCTGAATCCTCCCAAACTTGGCTAGCACCCTCTAACTATGGAGTAGAGGAGAAATAAAGAAGATTTAGTGGAAGAAGGGGTTGATTTGGAGATGAAATCAATGGAGGTTCATCTCTAAATTAATTTGGGGAAGAACAAGAGAGAGAAAGTGGATAAAAACAAATGAATGAAGGAGTGACTCACTCCTTATCCCCCCCATAGGTGGCTGCCCAAAAATAGTGAGGTGTCCCCTATTTGAATGTCCAAAATGCCCTCCACTAATCTATTTGATTTAAATTAGGAATGGGTTAAAGGTTGAGGTCAATTTAGTCTAGTTTTAAGTCTTTAATTAAACTAAACCTATCCATAAATAATTAGTCTAACTACTAACTAAAATTAATATCATGTGGACTAAAATTAATATCATGTGGGCCATGCCTAACTAGTGTGTGGGTCCCACTAGAGTCAAACTACCCCCCGGGTCCCCGTTTCAAGTCGGATTGAGTTAAAATTCGAACCCGACTCAAATAACCCCAAAACAATATCATAAATAATAAAATAAATTTTAACCCCAAAATAATATCATAAATAATAAAATAAATTTTAAAAATATTCAAAAATGTAAAATGACAAAAATACTCCTATTTTTGAAAACTCGGGGTGACAGCCTTGCCAGAGGGGAAAGGTCCCATATGGCCTGCTGATAGTGTGTTGGATGCGAAGAAGATATCCCCTGACGTCGGAGGTCCCTCCGAGCTTGAGAAGGGTAAGGATTTGCTGGAACCCCCTGTTGCTCCTTCTACTTGGGACAGGATATCGACGCCCCTCTTGGCTCCTTTCGCTCATTTGGCCCCTCGGGCCGGTGGCGAAGTTCAAGCCCCTGTTGAGGGAGAGTCCGTTGATGCTGAGGTTTCAGTCTCGCAGATTGAAGCCGGTGGGTCTTCTTCCGGTCCGCCGTCTAGAGCAGTCCCTGCAACTCCTGCTATGACGCCGCAAGTGCTGGCGGATGCGGATGAGTACGTGAAGTTTATCGTTGAGGCGGTGTACAAGATGCTGTAGAGGGGCGTATCGACAGTGATTAATGCCAATAGGAGTTTTGCAACGGCAAAAACTATGGCGCTCTCTCACATCGGTCTGATACGTTCCCACCAGGGTCATAATCATATGGACGAGATTCTAGAGGCATCGGTGGCCGAGCTCGACCAGCTGCTTTTCGAGTTTCAGAGTATCCAGCAAAATGATCTTTTCGCTCTGATAGAAGCAGAAAAGGAGAAGTTGATCGCTGAAACTGAGTCATCTTATCAGGCCACCGTGGCTGTCTGGGAACGCGAGGTAGCCGACGCTGAGGCTGCGATGGAGAGGCTATCTCAATCCGCACAGGAGAAGGTGGAGTTGCGAGCAACGTTGGACGCCAGTATAGCGGAGGTTAATGCCAAGATTCGCCTCCTTGAAGACAAGCGGGCCCAACTCTTGTTAGATGCTGAGCGAGTCCAGGCTGAACATGTAGCATCTAAGGAGGAGGAAGCAGCTTTCACCCGCCAAGCTCTTTTCTTGGCCCAGCAGCGACAACAGCTGGACGAGAAGCATGAGGATGACACTTCCCCTGAGGCCATAGAAATGATGCATCAAGAAGTAGAACACCAAGTCCTGGCGACCGCAGAGACTCGGGCGGAAGACTTGAAGCGTCGGATCGAAGAGCTTTCAGCCAATTTCGGTGATGCTTAGGGATTGTATTCTACCCCTTTTTTGGGTATAATTTGCAACTCCTGCTGGAGATATAATCCATTAATTTTAAATAAAGAATAAAAAGTTTTATGGTGTGTTCATTCTTGCTGTCATGAACTTGATGATTTGTGTGCACCTATTATCCTTTGTGCACCTTAGTTTTTAGGTACAGATAATAAGCTTGAGAGAATCAACATATTTGCTCAGAGGTAATGTAGACGTGAAAAATATGGGGTTCAAATGATGGAATCTTCCTACTCAGAGGTGTTATGGATGTGGTAGGAATGACTCTGAAGGGATACGCGAAACTACTCAGTGGTAATATGGACATGGAAGTTCTGCGATCAATGTACGACAACGCGGGGGTTGTCTGTACGGGATGTTTACTCAGAGGTAATGTGGACGTAGTAAACATGATAAGCAGCATAATCCTTTATGGTGTTAGATTATGCTTTGCAGGGCGTAGAAGGGCAACTCAGAGGTAATGTGGACGTGGTTGTTCTTCTACTAAGGATAAAAAGCCACGGAACAGCTGGGTTCCGAAAGTGTAAGATTTTGTGGAAGGGAGGTGTACGTGAGCCCTGATGATTGGGTCAAAAGACTCCCTTGTCGGGTGGAGATAGAAGTACATATCTGAAGGATGTCAAGAGTAGTACTTCTTTAGGAACTTGTTGATGGACATGATGAACAAGTCCCCATTGGGTTTGGCGAGGCGGTAAGCACCGTTTGAGTATACCGTCTCTATGATGAAAGGTCCCTCCCACTTGGGCTCAAACTTTCCTGGTGTCTTGTGAGTCAACACCATCGGCCTCCTGACTGCCAGAACTAGGTCGCCTACATGAAAAGTCCTCTGCTTGAACTTCTTGTTGAAAGCCTGTGATATACGGGCTTGATAGAGTTCGATGTGCTGTTGAGCTAGGAGACGTTTTTCGTCGAGTGCCTCCAATTCTCGCAGACGGCGACGTTGATTGTCTTCTTCTGTGAGTTGATTTGTGATTGCTACATGGAGTGAGGGTATTTGGATCTCGAGAGGCAGTACCGCTTCGCTCCCGCAGACTAAGGAGAATGGTGTATTGCCCTTCGGGATCCGTACCGTTGTGCGGTAGGCCCAAAGGCATTTACCGAGCTTTTTGTCCCAGTCGCATTTGTTGGATGACACGACCTTTTTGAGTAGCTTGACGATAGTTTTGTTAAATGCCTCGACCAATCCGTTAGCTGCCGGGTTGTAGGCGGTTGATGCCACATTCTGAATGCGATTCTTGTCATAGAATCTGCTAAAAACATAGCTGATGAATTATGGACCGTTATCGTGGATAATCCTTCGAGGTACCCCGAAACGGTAGATGACATGGTGCTTGATGAAGCTGATCATCCTAGAGATCTTCACTTCCGCCAGCGGAACTGCTTCTGCCCATTTGGAGAAGTAGTCAGTGATAGCTAAGATGAAGCAGTGTCCCCTCGATAAAGGAGGGGTGATAGGGCCACAATGTCCATGCCCCAAGCTTCAAAGGGCCAGGAGGCGACCGTAGGATGTAGTGGTTCCGACGGTGTGTGGATGAAGTCGGCATGAAGCTAGCAAATATGGCACTTTTTGGCATAATCGACGACGTCGACTGCCATGGTTGGCCAGTAGTAACCCATGCGTCGCAGTCGATCTTGCAACTTAGGTCCAGGTTGATGAGCCCCGCAAGTTCCGTCATGATCTTCTCGAAGGGCTTCAGCTGCTTCTTCGTTGGACAGGCATCGAAGGAGAAGTCCATCGTAGGAGCATCGGTACAGCATTTTAGTAGCTGTATCATAATAGAATCGAAAGAAACGCCTCCTGACTGAGACAGCTTCTTTCGGGTCTTCTGGAAGAATTTCGTAGACAGCGAAGTCGATGAACGGGAACCTCCAATCTCGGACATTAATACCAACACTTGTTGACATGGCATGGGCCTTTTGAGAGCATAGGTTATTTTTAGGATAGACCAAGTCTCGACCAACTACCATGACGTAGTGTTGAGTCCCGAGGGGTGCTGCCAACGAGACTGTGAGGCCAACCAGAGCGTCAGCCTCTAGGTTTTATAACCGGGGTACGTGTTCTATGAAGAACTTGGTAAAGGTTGAAATAATATTTAATACAACTTCATGGTAGGGAGCCAGATTTTCGTGGCAAACTTCGTATTGCCCTCTGATCTGGTTAACGACGAGTTTTAAGTCGCCGTAGGCTTCCAGATGATCCACCCCCAGTTGTTGCGCCAGCTGGAGTCCCATGATGAGAGCGTTGTACTCGGCAATATTGTTGGAGCGTGGCTTCGAAAGGGAATAAGCATGCTGGATGATCAACTGATCGGGGGAGACTAAGGCTACCCCTATTCCTGCGATGGTTTGGCCTTTGGGGCCTGTTCTTGAAGCGCCATCGAAAAATATCCGCCAGACGGGGCTTTCTTCGGTGATGTTTGATTCTTGGACCTCATCCGGGATGTCTTCATAGAGTCTGGAGGACTCTGGGTTGGGGTGCGCAGCTAAAAAGTCGGCCAGAGCTTGACCCTTGACGGCTTTTTGTGGAACGAACACCATGTTGTACGGCGTCAACAGGATCAGCCATGTAGTTAGCCGGGAGTTCAATGATCCTGGCTTCGTCATGAGAACCCTCAGTGGATTGGCTCGGGAGATAACATGAATTGTCTGGCCCGAAATATAATGGCGAGTCTTCTGGATGGTAAATACCAATGCCAGACACTCCTTTTCAACGGGGTTGTATCGATGTTCGGCCACGATCAGTATCCTACTGAGGTAGTAGATAGCTTGATCATAGCCTGCATCGCTGTTCTGAGCCAGCAGAGCGCCGAGGGAATGATCCATGGCACGGACGTAGATGAGAAATGGTTTGCCGACGACGGGTGCCACCAGGACTGGCGGGCTCGTCAGATAAGCTTTGATGTCATCGAAAGCTTTCTAGCATTCCTCTGTCCATACATAAGAGACTCCCTTCTTCATGAGCTGAGTGAAGGGTTGTCATTTTCCGAAAAAATTCGCTAGAAACCTTCGGATGTATGCCAGACTCCCCTGCAGGCCTCAAAGTTCTCGGAGGTTCTTCGGAGGGTCCATGTCAAGGATAGCCTTGGTCTTCTCGGGATCGACATGAATGCCTTTCGCCGTGATAATGAAGCCCAGGAACTTTCTGCTAGAAATCCCAAGGAAGGATTTAGTGGGGTTCATCTTAAGTTGATGTGCTCGCATGAGATCGAAGACGGTCTTCAGGTCTCGTAGGTGATCATCTTTGAGACGGCTCTTAACTGCGATGTCGTCAACATAGCATTCAACTGTCTTGCGAAGGAGTTGACGGAAGATGGTACTCATAGCTTATTGGTATGTAGCACCAGTGTTCTTCAAGCGAAAGGGCATCACTGTGTAGCAGAAAACACCCTTCGGGGTCCTGAATGACGTGTGTTTTACGTCATCGGAGAATATCTTGATCTGGTTGTAGCCCGAATACCCGTCCATGAAAGACATGCGTTCGAAGCCGCATGTATTATCGATCATTACGTCGATAATCGAAAGCAGGAATTCATCCTTTGGGCAAGCGGTGTTGAGGTACCTGAAGTCGATACAGACTCGTATCTTTCCGTTCTTCTTGGTGACAGGGACGACGTTGGCCATCCAATCCAGGTGTTGTTCTTCACGGATAAACCTGTTGGTCAGAAGTTTGTCCACTTCTTGATCGATAGCGTTCATGATATCAGGACGAAAATGTCGTTGTTGCTGTTTTATAGGTTTGGCATCAGGTAAGATGTTAAGCCTATGCATCGCGATCTGAGGATCAAGTCCCGGCATATCTTCGTAGCTCCATACGAAGACGTCGATATAATCTTTAGCCAATTGGATTAAAGATTCCTGGTCTGGTCCCTTTAGACTCTTGCTAATGAAGATGGGTTTGGAAGAAGATCCATCCCCCAGGTCGATCTGCTCGACTTTATCTTCGGTAGGGGGTTCGCATAATTCAAAATGAGACTCCCACTGTGCTCCTAGGCGTTGATCCCAAGGTTCTTCCTCGAAGAATTATGGCGTTCGGTCTTCGCCTTCATCTTTGAGATTGTGCAGATGCCATGTTGACTGATAGCACCTTCTTGAAGATCGAGCCGATACTAGTATTGAAATCCTAGGTTGATGCTTCGAACGAATGAGAATGTTCTACTTCTTCGGCCTCTGAACTCTCTGGAGTTGCTGGTGGCGTGACATAGCCCACTCTCCGTCGGGTTCGATGATAGTAGTCCTGCGGCTTTTCTTTAGGTGTTGGGAGCCGGAGAGGAAGACGTCGACCCTTGCCTTAGTTCAGGCCTTTGTTGCTTTTTAGGTCGTAACCCATCTTTTGGATGAGGTACTTTGCCTTGTCCGTGTACCGATAGACTTGTATTCTGTCGGTATCTGGTTCTTGTTCGAGTGGTGGGAGGTCTTGATGACGCTCGACTTTGTCGAAGATGATGGATTCTTCGTCTCGATTCTGCAGTGGGACTACAAAACATACCCCTTGGGACGGGACTACTCGATTTACATGATTGACGGTCGTTATTTGTGTTTGTAACGACCGTAGAGCGTTATCTAATGTATACATGGCATTCCAATGTGGAAGACTAGAATAATTAAAAGACACTCTATTATTGATGAAATACGAGATTTTGTCCCGTGGGATTATATTGTCCAAAGAGGGTGTATCTATATTAGCAGATATGTACTCCCCTAGCTCTTCATCTGTGAGTACTGGGGTTGGTTCGGAAGAGTCCACCGCAGCTTTGACCTTGGGTCCGAGAGGGCTATGTGGGCCTTCTCCGGCAGCTTGGATGAGACGGATGATTGCGGAGGCTTGCCTTTAAGACGCACCTTCAGAGGTACCTCAACTGCTCCTTCAGTGATTGGTGCCTTCCCTTGTAGTTTTGCCACAAGGGGAGCTGATGTTTGAGGCGGCTTTTCCTTGAGTCGTATCTTCAAGGGAGCTTCAGTAGGTGTTCTACCTAGAGAAGTTGGTGCTTTTCCAGGTAGCTTGATGGTCATGGGAGGCAGCGTCTGAGACGACTTCCCTTTGAGTCAAATTTTCAAAGGAGCATCGGAAATCACCTCTGGCTCCATGTCATGTTCTGCTGCCGTTTCTGCTTCATCGTCAGCATCATTGGCTTCCCCTTCGTCTGGTGACTTGTATAGGGTAGAATCAGTGAAGTAGGCTTCGACCCCCTTGAAAGGGTCAATGTCCGCGAACTCTAACCGGATGATGTCGTTGGTAGACACATACTTTATATATTAGTGGAGTGTAGATGGCACCACTATGTACTCATGCAGCCACGGACGACCCAATAGGAGGTTATAGTTAATGTCAGCGTCTACGACATAGTAAGTCACCTCAGTTCGGAGGTTACCGATATGACACTTCAGTCGTATTTTACCCAACGGCTCAATTTTGCTAGCATTAAAGCCGCTGATTGTAGTGTTGGAAGGCGCCAGACGGTATATTGGGATCTGCAGTATTGAGAGTAGCGTCTTCGGGATGAAGCTGAGGGAAGATCCTGGATCGATCGGAATTCGCTTCACCTTGACGGAACCAACATACCCTGTATAATACAGTGGCCTGTTGTGTCGGTTGTGCTTGAGCAGCATGTCTTGTTGGGTGAAAGCTATGTTGGGGATAACTTCATCCGCACAATGACAGTGCGCACATGTGGTCGGGGTATCCTTAGGCTGCTTGACCTGACTGATGAAGGATTAAGCATCCTTTAGGGCTTCACAGAGCTTTACGAGTATCCTTGTAAAGACGAAGAAGCTCAAATAGAGATAGACGGGCAGGAGTACTGGCCAGTTGTGCCAGTATGTCGAAGTTGTGGGGCTTGGCTAGCCCCCAAGCATTCTCCTTCGGCCAAGGCTTGTCGAAACGGGCCTCTACATGCTTCTGTTTATTGGCCGCTGGAGGCTTAGATGGACCTCCTTCTTCGACAGCAGGGGCAGTGCAGGGAGGCACCACCTCAACAGCAGCTTCATCGGGTTGGACGTTTAGCTGCGAACGAATTTGTACAAGAAGTGCCTGTTCTGCGGAGAAAGAGACCATGCGGCAAGACTTGATCTTCCTGTCCTTGGTTTTGGAGGCAGAGCGTACCTCCGGTTGAGTAACCTCGGAAACGAGATCGGGGTGAACCCATAAGATTTTTCTCCGAGATATGGTGAGTGGGATGAGTCCACCCACGTTGCCACGAGTAGGTGGTAGATTGACCACCTCCATTATCGCCTTTGGGATGGGGACGACGCCATCTTGTGTTGTGGTTGGCAGTAAGGTGCCAAATTGGAGTGACACCAGGTTGGCCGAGATCGTTTTCTCCTCGTAGTCGACGGAGATGACATCCGCATTGATCATGCACTGGATGTAGTTTTTGAGGACGTAGCAGTCCTTAGTTGGATGTCCGACAAACCGATGGTAGTGACAGTACCTCGGATTGTCCACTCTTCCAACCTCGTCGGGACATTTCGGGTCCGACAACTTGATCTTGTCACCCTGCTTCAATATTTCGAAGAGTTGCAAGGTGTCTTCATCGTTGAAAGAATAAACCTCCTTTGGCCTTGGTACAAGTGGAGATTTCTGAGTGGGTGATGATGCACCTTTGGAGGCATTGACAGTCAATGTCTACTTTTCCTTCGTCTCTCGTCCAGGGTTGTTGGCTGTAGGCCATTTTTCCTTATCCTCAAAGGCAGGGAAACTGACCCCCAGAAGACGAGCATTGGACGCCTTCTTTTCTGCTGCTTCGGCCTCGATGATCAAGGAACTCCAGTCGGGAGGAGGAGTGGAGTTGAGCCAAAGCTTAATCGCATGCAGCATTCATGCTGCAGGAAGAGAGGAGTGCATGTTCTGGCATACCCGGAGGCAGTCTGAAGTAGGCCTGTCGGAACTGTTCGATGAATGCTCGAACTGTTTCCTTCTCCTTCTGACGTATCTCTGTGAGGGACGCCATTGTCATGTCCTTCCCTCCGTCGTAGAAACGATCGAGGAAGAGATGCGTCAAGTCGTCGAAGAAAGATATGGAGTTGTCGGAAAGACTGCAGTACCAGTCGTAAGCCACTCCTTTTAACGCCCCGACAAATATGCTGGTGAGCAGCGCATCTTCTTTCGGGAGATATCCCGTTTGAGACTGGAAGTACGTCAGATAGCGGCGTGGAGAGTCCTTCCTGTCGTATGGCGTCAAAGTTTGCGGTTTATACTTGGGAGGATAAAGCACTTTGTTCCATTCGAGGGGATATAGTTGGGGGATCCCCATCTTGTGGCGCTCCTCCTGTATGTTCTTGGACTCAAAGCGCTCGCGCAAGTCCCTGATCATCTCCACCACGTCTTCCGTGGAGCTAGGAGTCGGGGAAGGTGGTACAGCATAGAGTTGAACATTTGATGGCTCCGACGTCCGAGGTGCTTCACGGTGATCTGTATCCAAGGATACCCGTTGAAGGGGTACACTTGATTCTCCATTGGCCTCTGGGTCAGGACCGGTAGATGGTGCTCTGGCCAAAGCTAACCGTATCTCAAATACTGCTTGAGTTAGTGTTTGCATGGAGGCAGAGAGGGTTTTGAGTCCTCCCTCTAAGGTATCCAAGCGCTGGACGAGGTCTGCTGGCAGCGTAGCTCGGCATCACCCCCAGTCATGTATACTGTCATGACACGGCTGGAAGTGGATAGATCGGGAGTTGCCTCTCCTGGAGCTTCGTCTTGGCTACCCCCAGCTATGTCCTGGGGGATGTCTTCACCTTCGGAAAGGACTTGGCTACCCTCATCTATGCTCTGGAGGACGTCTTCGTCTTCAGGAGGACGATCAGCAAGGACTTGGCTACCCCCAGCTATGTTCTGGAGGACGTCTTCGCCTTCTGAAGGAGGATCGACATGGGCTTGACTACCTCCAGCTTCCTCCAAGATCTTCTTTCTCCTCCGAGTGCCTTCAAACACTCCAGAGGACGGGACAGTAGTCTTGGTTTTCCTCGGCTGGCTTTTGGATGAGGACGAAGAATTATCAGTCGCCTTTCGGATTGACGAGGAGTTAGTGATTACGTTGCATGAAGCAACCATTTGTTCTAGTTCTTCTTCAATTGACACCTTCTTCCCGAGGCGACGTCGTAGAGGTGTTGATGATTGCAGTCGCTGGAACACCGACTGCCTTGATGGGACCGCTGTCTTGCAGTAGCAGTTGATGGTGACTATAGCACAGGTGTGCCCTGTGAAGGGCGCATTGTGCTTGTCAGTTGACTCTCCTGATCGACATTTGTGAGTGATCACGTTACGCAGATCGTTGGGGGAGAGTGCCACCTTCGCACCCCCATCAGGCGCATGGCAAGGCCAAGCGTCGGGGTGGTCAAGTGAATGCTGTGTCCCCTGATCCAACGTAAAACATGCGCTCAGATCAGTAGTGGAGGAACAATATTTACAGTGACTTGAACGAACCGCAGACGCACAACCAATGGAGGCGCGGGAGTTCAAGACCACAGGGTTTGCCTTGCTCGACTTGGTTACGAACGCAGCAGATGCACCCAAGTGAGACAAGGACTTTGAAGGTCGGCTCGTTTCTGGCGCAGAAGCACCCGAGTCGACCTTATACAGCTTACCATCAGTAGCGCACATGATTGTGAGCGCATGCTTCTGGTTTACTGTCGGTATAGCACGTTTGAGGCGCATGGCCCGTGCTGCCTTGGACTTCTTTGTACCAGCCCGCTGGGGTGCATAGTACTCAGTCTAAATTCTCTTCGCCATGACAGCGAGTGAGTCTGTTAAAGACTGAGGCCTTCTATGGCGCATCAGAGGTGATACACAGGACATTAGCTGTGCCTTTGCTCCGTCGGCGCATCTTTCTTGTCTGAGAAGGAGATGG
The DNA here is from genome assembly GCA_029216955.1 of Iris pallida. Classification (NCBI taxonomy): domain Eukaryota; kingdom Viridiplantae; phylum Streptophyta; class Magnoliopsida; order Asparagales; family Iridaceae; genus Iris; species Iris pallida. The sequence goes on along the minus strand of JANAVB010001000.1, from coordinate 3,919,280 downwards.
GTGGAGAATGTGGTCAGCACCACGCTTTCCTGAGAGATGCGCTGCACCAGTGGACGCATCCTGGCTGCTGAGGTCGTCAGCGAAAAGGGTGGACTGCATCGGCGCATCCCCTTCAGTGGTGGTGCCAGAGGACTCGACCTTGCGTACCCAGACTTGGCGAGTCTTCTTCGGCTTTGGCAGCCACTTCGAAGGACTTACGCTGCCTTCAGAGATGAACTCCGCATACGCCTGTTGATTGAGGCGTACGACCAGCGTCTTGTGGGAGGATCCCACTTTCACGTCGTCGGATTGCGACACAGCTTTCTCGGTGAAGGAGAAAGAGGTCCCCAGCAGAGTCGCCAGCTTGTTTGCCATTAAAATCTTTTGATTGCAAATTTCAATTACAAACAGAACAGTATTACAATGTAGGACTTAGATGTAGTCCTAGGATTACACTTTTGTTTATCTGGGTCCCTTGTGCCGATGGAGCGAGTGGTAATGCGTTGACTTCATTGACGATCTGACGACAGTTTTCGGTTCTCTGAAGGTCTGAGTTGCTCTGGGTGCTGGAGCTTGCGGAAAGGAAGAAGACATTGAGTGTCTGTATTTGCCTCTTATACTGTGTGTAGGTCTCTGTCTGTCGGTATGTCTCATATGTGTTCGTGTGTCTGGAAGAAGGAAATGATCCCTATATTTATAGCTTGCAAGCTGGCTGCTCATGCGCACATAAGTAGGATACGCCGGTTTGTGGGGATGCCACGTGGTGATTGCTGATGGAGGTGCACGGACGATACGCTCTGAGGAGTTGAACCCTTCCTGTTGCCTTTGTGGGCTGCGGCCGAGCTGACACGTAGCAATGGCGAGGATCTTTCAGTTGCTGAGATCTTGGGTGATTAGCACCCCTTCATAGGCTGAATCAAGTCAAAGGACACGTGTCATAGGTCCATGGCTCAAAGATCTCAGATTTGGTGGAGAGTGATCTGATAGGATGTACCTGGGATTGGGCGCATGAGGAGACTTTGGCTTGTAACCTTTAGGAGTCACGAACCAGTCTGGGCGCACGGCTTTTGAGGCACATGCAGGGGTTCAGTAGTGACTTGACTTCTGTCTTTAGGGATTAAAAAAAAGTCTGAGGCACATGCAAAGATTTGGGCGCATGGCCGCGGAGGCGCATGCGGAATGGTTGGGTGGCCACGTGGCTCATGGCCGCCGGAGGAAAGTAATGACGATGCTGACGTCAGCATCGCTTCGTTTTCTGAAAAAAGCTGTCAACTGTTCAGTCCTCGGGGACTGGCTACTGTCGTGTCAGTCTTCAGCATTTAATGTTCTTTGACGGGTGATGGGTTGTTGAGTGGGCGCGTCGATCTGCATTCCACTAGGCGCATGGGGGCGCGTGGGGCGCATCCTTATGAGGCGCTTGGTGTTGATGGGTGCGTCTATATGATGCGCAGTCCGACCGACGCATCCGTTTGCATGACACGTCTTTATTGGTCCACTGTTACGTTCTTCGAGTGCTTTAAATAGCCGTTTTTGACTTGGCCGAATTCGAAGCGTCAGGTTCATCACCATAACTGCAAATTCATTGCACGGGATTCGAAGAGCCCGCCACTTGGCGCATAGATTTGATTTGCCCGGCCAATAAATAGTGACAAGGAGAGAGTTTAATTCTCGTTCTCTCATGTCCTCCCGAAATAAACTTGTTTGCTCGAGTACATTCTGTTGACGAGATGCTCCCGAGGGTGAAGATGCGACGACTTGTCTTCATTTATGCACTCGTGAAGGTAACTGTTACATCCAAAAGTCAGGGTCGAGGGCTTTTGAGGCAGGCGAAAGGTGCCTGTTGCATCCAAAGATCGGGATGCTCGAGCCTCATCTCCGTTATGCTGGAAGAGCCGCAGATCAGAATTGCGGTACTTCCGGCTTTGGAGGCTCTTTCTTCTGTCAGAGTGGGTGTTGCCCATTCTGGTTGTGTTGAAAGACTCCTTTTGCCGCGGATCGATTGCGGTGCTCTCCTCTTCCAGCTAGGGGGTTGACTGCCTGCCTTCGTTCTGCTCAATAAATGCTTCATTAGTCGAAGCACTTGATCGGCTCGAAGTAAGGCGCATATGCTGAGACTTCATGATGCACATAACTGAGACTCTTGAAGAGATGCGTCTGACTGAGACACCGAAGAGATGCGCCTGACTGAGACGTCGAAGATATGCGCCTGACTGAGACGCCGAAGAGATGCGCCTGTTTGAGAGCGCATGGCGGCTGCTGCGTCTGGCTGTAGACTTAGGGTTGTAGAAGTTCTCCTTTGTACAACCTTTTTTTAGACATGTAATAGACTTTTATATGAAATAAAAATCTCCTTTTAATGTCTATGCTTTTGCTGATTGCTGTGCCAAGTACTTCATCTGAGCTTCCTGGCGCATGTAGTGTTAGGCGCATAGGATTTCTGTTCCTGAAATTTCATGCTTCTACAGATACAGTAGAAAAAATGGACACAGCTAAAGCTGACATGGTCTAACGGTCACGAACCGACACCTGGGCGAAACACATGGACACGAGTGCACCGGACGAGTTCAAAGACTGGACACGCACTGACACCCAACTGCAGGACATGAACACAACAATCTAATTTAGCTGATCTCCATATAAAATCTGTAGGAGCCGAAGGAAACGAGGATTTACCTGAGATGAATCTTTGTCGAAGCAAAACCCCCCACAAACTCGGACACAAGCTTCACGTGTCCAGAAGGTAATGAAAATCTCTGTTGAGACAAACAAACAAACATTTGCAGGGTATTAAAAATCAAGCAAAGTATCAGAGATATTGGTATCAATTGGATTTAGGAATTTGGAAGAAAGATTCAAAATACAACAATTCTCCACTCATGATTCGAATTCGGCTCAAAAATACTACTCTCGATTCCAAACCAAACCGACACACCACAGCAAAATTTAGAGAAAATCAACAAGAAGATTGATACTCACTGGATTCAATTATCAAGATCCAGCGCCATAATTCAAAGTCGAAGATTGACGACAAAGTCAGATCACTGCTACTCCACAAGAAGAACCGATAGATCGATCGAATTCTTCGATTCTTGATGCCGAGATATGGATGATAGCATCGTCGGTTGAGATGCCTTCGTAGTCGTCGACTGGAGAAAACTGCCGCCATCGCCGAAGGAGATCGTTGGAGGGGATAGCTCGGCCACTGATCGTTGCGAAGAATATGTCCTCGCCGCCGTGAGGTGGAGAGCCGTCGTGGAGGAGACTGCCGAATGGAGGCTCGTCGTCGCCATCAGTCTTGCCACCCGCCGAAGAGATCGGCTTCGTCGCCGTTGTCGGAGACTCGTCCACCGCCGGAGAGAACGGCTTCGTCGCCGCTGTCGGGGACTCGTCGAGATACTCCGCCACGCGGGGAGGGTCGTACACCGCCAGAGATGGCTCCACCGTACGTCGTGGAGTGGTGGCTCACAGCCATGGTCGCCGCCTCAATATCTAGGGTTATGGTTAGAGCTCTGGTGGATTTGGGGAAATGGGGAGCATAAATTCGAGAGGAAGGAGACTGAGTAGTCTCTCCTCTGCAAAGTAAAATAAAAGAAATTAAATTTTTGCACAAACCCCCCCCCCCCCCCCCCCCGCTCAACCTATCTTTCCATTAGTCCCTCCGGCCTAGGATTTTTGCATAAACCCCCTCTTCTTTTTCATTAATTGCTAAGAAGCCCAAATTTTCAGTTAGAAATTTGTTAGAAGATTTAAGAAAAATGGGGACAACACTAAATTAATTTGAAAATTAGTTCCTTACCAAAAATCAAACCTCCCTCCAAAAGTAATCATGAAATATTTATTCAGAAAATATTTAATCAAGAATTATTATTCATTTATAAAATCACAAGAACATTATGTTTAAAAAAAATGTCTATTCCTCAAAATAACCACAAACTAATATTTTAAAATTTTAAATACCATAATGTCATAAAATTAGGAAAGTGGGGTTACAGCTGTCATGCGCCAGAACCAGAATACTGGCAATTAGGGACGGACCAGGCCAGCTACGTAATACCAAAGTACTCCAGTACTCTGAAATAACGTATAAGCTGTCAAGACATGGGGGTTACTACTACAAGCCAACAGTCAATCCTAGGTCAAGCAAATCCTAGGTATCTCAATCACATACAAATATGCAAGGTACAAGAAGTATGATCATCAGACATAAAATAGTAAAGCATCCTAAACTATATATACATGAATGATCATGAAGCTAATAATACAAAGTAAAGAACTAGCAAGAGTAATAGTCATAAATGATAAGCTCTAGCTATAGTTTAGAATACGCAAATCATGTTTAGGCCCGTAGGCTAAATGCCAAGATCCAAAACACGAGCTAAACACGTGCTCGGAGGCTAAACGCCACAAAAGAATAATGTACATAACTAATGGAAGAATGATATAGGAAAACCTACTAAGGTACTCTGGTGCTCCGGGTAGTCACCATCGAGTAGACTCCTCTATCAGATCTGGCCAAATAAAACCAGTAGGGTCAGACCTCCAATAGCAAGTAACACAAAGGAAGCCAACCTACGAACTAAAACCAGCAATAACTAACACAACAATAGATATAGACAGAAATAAATAAATAAATAAATAAATAAATAAATACGGATCGAGACTCGTGCACTACCAATGCACTTATCACGAGAATAGAAAAGACAATAAGCAAAACAACATGGAGCATAGGGTAAATAACATGTAACATAATGTAAACTGTGGATATGTAAGAGTAAAAGAAAACATGTGAACATGTGAGGTAAACTGAACATGTGAGCATGTAAGATAACTGGGACATGTGAGCATGTTAGATAACTAGGACATGTGAGCATGTTAGATAACTGGGACATGTGAGCATGTGACTTAGAAACTATTCAGGAACTCGAGTTGCAACCCATAAATCAAACAAGGATCGGGGTTGTAACCTTTTTCCTGAATAGAACTTCGTCTCTAATCAATGTACAACATATGGATCATGTATAGCGTGTGAGTACTGAATAGGACGATAAATGACAAGATGACTAAGAAGGTATTCTGAAACCCAAGTTACAACCCGTAAACCAAACGAGGACTGGGGTTGTAACCCTTCTCCTAAACAGAACTTAGTCTCTAATCATTTACCGACAAAATAAAGCATCAATTATGATATACTAAAATAAACGAATACGGACACTGCCTAGATAAAACTAGACTGGACTCCATATAACAATCACGGCCAAGCAATGAGTACGACTTTATACATTAGCTAACTAGGGTTATCACAATCCTAATTACTAACATATGCACTTTTGAGAAATCTAATCCAGTTACCTGCCCTGCAGACTACCCGACTTATCCAGGCCAAAAGGAAAAGAAAGTAAGGGTGGAAACATCGTCCGGGAGACAAATGTATCCTGACATCTAATAGTGGGTACATCGCCCAGAAGACAAACGTACCCTAAAATATATAAATGGTGCAACACTCGATAGTGCGCTGGAAGGACTATTCCGGTAGCTAAGTTACAACCCGTAAACCAAACAAGGACCGGGGTTGTAACCCTTCACCTGAACAGAACTTAGTCTCTAACCAACTATCGACAAGTAAGCATAAACGAGCGTGTCATGAGATAGCCATGTAATGGATCTAAACAAGACTAGACAAGATTCGACTCCATCCAACAATTATGGCCAAGCAATAAGTACGACTTGATACTTTAACTAACTAGGGTTAGCACAAGCCTAGTTACTAGCAAGATGCAATAAGATATTCCTACGGCCACAAGCCCTACAGACTATCCAGGTTATCCAGACGCAAGTTACAAGGATTTATAGCGGATACATCACCCAGGAGACAAATGTATCCCATGTACATATAATAGTGGGCACATCGCCCAGGAGACAAATGTACCCTAAAAGACTTATTAGGTGACTTGGGGGTACAACACATGACAGTGTGCATATTACTTATTTCAAGAAGTGCCTCACATGACAGTGGGCTGGAAATGTGCCCTACAAGACGGCGGGCTCCAAGTCCATCAGAGAAGTCGCCCAGATAACAAGATTGCTTGTAGCCGAAATACCTCTCTATATGAACTACTTGATCAATCTAGTCATTAACCTAGTCAGATTCAGTATGAATCCCAGACCGTGGAAAACCAGGGATTCATGTCCTAGACATGATGCGAGACAAGATGGGTAGCTTACACAAGCACAAACCCCCACGGTGTCTAAAAGAGTTACATTAGCAAGAAGAAATAGCTGTCGCAACAGCATCTTGATTAAGCATGTCATACTTAGATTTACTTGTCATGTCAAGAGTGTGCCACGACGGGCCACTATCATGTAAGCAAGGAAGACATGTACCAGAGTGCACCACAATGAGTCACTATCGTGTTCTATCCCTACATTATCATGAATGAGAGGAACTTGTATAAAATAGCTAGTGACATATTCTTGAAGACAAGGAAAAGACCTACAACTTTCATGTTGGGAGTTGGAAGAAATTCTAGCCACAAATCATACAAATAAGACATAAAAATAGCCAAAACAGGCACTATGCGGCCTATTCTGCGACATACGGCCCATTCTGCGACATGCGGCCTCATGCGGCCCATTCGTGACATCATACGGACCAACTACGACATGCAGCCCATGCGGACCAACTGTGACATATGGCCTATGCGACGCATTCGCGACATCTATGCAGACCAACTGCGACATGCGGCTCATGCGACCCATTCGCGACATCATACGAACCAACTGCGACATGTGGCCTATGCGGCCCATTCGTGACATCCATGCGGACCAACTGCGACATGCGGCCTATGCGGCCCATTCGCGACATCCATGTGGACCAACTGCGACATGTGACCTATGCGGTCCGTTCGCGACATCTATGCGGACCAAATACGACATGCGGCCTATGCGGCCCATTCGCGACATCCATACGGACCAATTGCGATATGCGGCCTATACGGCCCATTCGCGACATCTATGCAGATCAACTACGACATGCTGCTCATACGGCACATTCGCGACATCATGCAGACCAACTGCGACATGCTGCCAGATGAACATAAAAGATGACCAAATAATCATTTGGCCATAACTTCCTCAAAATAAGTCAAAATCTAACTTTTCAAAGGTCCATTTTGGGTAAAATTGAATTCTCTACAACACAGAACAATTAAAACTTGAAAATAATGAAGTTTGGTAGATCAAAACCTAAAAAATCCGAAAATGCAATAAACTTAGTTTTACAAGAAATAAACTATGGAAATTGAAAGTGCTAAGTAGTAAAGTGTCTTAGAATCTCGTGAGGAAGACAATGTAACAACAAAATGGAGTTCCTCCATGAAGCAAGTTGCACTTGCCTAAGCTCTTGGTAGGTGGAGAGAGTTATGAGGAAGAAGAAGGAGTAAATAAAAAGTAAAAAGTAATGAAGAGAGAGAAAGGGTTGGTGGATTTATAAAGGGGGAGGGTTCTCTCATAATGAACCAAAAGCCCAATCAAACCAAGCCAAACCAAAACCAAACCAAACCAAGCTAAACCAAGTCCAAACCAAGTCAAAACCAACCTAGACTAGGGTAGCAAATCAAGTCCAACTACGGGTCACCTGACAAACGTCAGCGATCTCGTATACGTATACAAAAATACGTATAACAGGAAACGAAAGTGACAACTCTACCCACCTTAAAAGAATTTCGTCCTCGGAATTTAATCAAGAGGCTAGAGATGTCGTAACAAGCTATACTAAGGCACAAGAAATCTATGACTAGCAACCAATCATGCAATCAATCATGCAAGCAAAGAATTTTAAAGCGTGAGGCAGAAGGAAGATATCCTGCTAGAAACCTCTCTGCCGATTCTGCATATGGACTTGGACCTGGGCATACTGCTGGGGTCTCTGCAGCTGGAATGCTTGTGCCTGAGGCGGCAACGGCCTCGGAGGCTGGTACTGCTATTGTACTGGTGCTGGGGCTGGTCCCCTAACCGATGGACTAGTTATGTTCGACGATGGTGAACTGGCTCTATTCGGACAGGACCCTATCTTTTGGTCTGGTGTCCCACAAGCCAAACATAATCCCTGTGCTCTGCGACATTCTGAAACAACGTGTCCTGGCTTCCCACAATGAGTGCAGCCCATTGCGGAAGACTGCTTCTGCTTCTGTTGCTGAGGATACGCCGGCGTCGAGTGCTGAACCGACGAGACTAAATTCGCACTTCGGGGAACTCCAATAGTCAAAGCCCTAGATGCCAGGGCTGGTGCTGAGGACAGACCCATCTGCCCATGGGACCTCTTTCTGCTTCTGGTTCGGTCAATGATCCTCTACGAGGTATACTCGTGCTTCCTAGCTGCCCTCAAGACAGCATCAAAAGTCTGATGTTCAAACTGCTCCACCGCTAGAATAATCTCTAGGTGGAGTCCCTGTTGAAACCGCTGCGCTCGATCCAACTCGGTGGCCACCAAGGTGGGAGCAAATCGACTTTGTCTAGAAAACTCGGCCGCATATCCATCGACCGTCCTGCTCATCTGTTTCAAATTGGTGAATCTCGTCTGTTGGTCGTGCCGAGCTACAACATCGAAGTACTTGATCTGAAACTTGTCACTGAATATCGCCCATGGGACGGGCGTCGCCAAACCCACTGTTAGCATCGTCCACCAGGTACGGGCTAAGTCCAATAACTGTAGGCGCACTACTGCCACCTTCTCTTCCTCTGGAGTCTTGGCTGCTCCTAAGATAATTTCGATGTCCTGGAGCCAGGCATCAGCTGCAATCGCGTCCTCGCTGCCGTCAAAGAAGGGAGGGTCTAGACGCTTGAAATTATTGGCTGCACTGTTACCTTGATAACCAACTCTGTTCATGGCTGTCTGGTGTAGGGCATCACCTCGACGATCCTGTGATATAAGTAATTCTCGGATAAGTCTTACCAGGGTTCCATTATCAGGCTCTGCAGACTGGATTAGCTGAACCGGCTAAACTGGCGGCTCATGATCTACAGAAGGCATGACTCGGGAGGCTGCTTCTGAGTGTTAGGCTTGGTCCCCAGGTTACAGCTGAGGTGCTGGTTGAGCTCCTCCCTGCTGATCGGTAGGACCAGGAATAATGCCACTAAAAAACAATGACATAGGGGACAATAAGGAAGGACCAAGATAGATCGAGGATATAAGCATGTGATCAGGTTAAGATTCCAGGAAGATTAGAAGACACGAGTAGATATCAAAGGCGAGTACTGATTGAGACATCTATTCAGTAAAACCCTCACACATCTTGATTTATAAGATCATGCATGGGCCACCACTTAAACCGTGTCACGCCCCAGATCCAGAATACTGGAGAGCGGGGGCAGACACAGCCAGCTACGTATATAGAAGTGTATTCCACCTCCATATACGGTCACGGCTGTCTAGATGTATGAGAGTTTTTCTACAAGCCAACAGTCTCTTATGGTCAAGAACAAGCCTAGTGTCTCAATCTCAAGCAAGTAATAATAGTTACAAGATATTAGACCATCAGATATTCAATAGTAAGGCGTCCCATACATTTCATATACAAGATGATCATGAAGCTAGTCGTGCAAAATGTGAGGACTAGCAAGAGTTTCAGTCATACATGATCAACCCTAGGATTTGTTAATCATGTTATAGCCCGTAGGCAGACAAGAAATATAAGTATTCAACACGAGCTAACACTTGCTCGGCGGCTAAACGCCTTAAAAGAATAATTTATACTAGAGTGGGAGAGCAAAATAAAAACCCACTCATTGCCAGTATTTCTTCTAGTGGTCACAATCTGGCTGGAATACAGGTAGAACCTCGGGTGCTGCTCTGAAATCTGGCCGTACAAAACCAGCTGGGTCAGACCCCAGAAAGAGCAAGTGCCACAAGGGAGGCTTCACTTAAGAACTAAAACCAGCATATTCGTACATGAGGACATAAATAAAATAACAAAAGACAAGATTTAGAGAAAGCAGGGTGATAAACGATAAGATAACTAAAGGACTATTCCGGTAGCTAAATTACAACCCGTAAACCAAACAAGGACCGGGGTTGTAACCCTTTACCTGAACAGAACTTAGTCTCTAACCAACTATCAACAAGTAAGCATAAACAAGCGTGTCATGAGATAGCCATGTACTGGATCTAAACAAGACTAGACAAGATTGGACTCCATTCAACAATCATGGCCAATCAATAATTACGGCTTGATACTTTAACTAACTAGGATTAGTACAAGCCTAGTTACTAGCAAGATGCAATGAGATATTCCTACGGCCACAAGCCCTGCAGACTATCTAGGTTATCCAGACGCAAGTTATAAGGACTTATTGTCACGACCCGTACCTAGTGCAAGGGCACGAGAAGTGACGAATGCCCAGCCTACGCCGCAGTGTCAGCGGTAGAACGCTGTCCTGAGTCACAGTATCTAACACAGTCTAAAATAAGCTCCGAATGGAGAGTAAATAATAAGTAACTCAATCACAATACTAAAATGGAATAAAAGAATGAATCTCAAGAGAGTCACAGATAAAAAGTCTAGGTGTAAACCACCCGAATAAATCTCAAGTATAACTCATAAAGTCTCAAATAGAAATACAAATAAAGGCTAAGTCTCAGCTAGACTATAGGCAAGTCCTCAGCGACTGTGGGATCCTCCTGAGGGTCCACGTCGCCAGTGTCATCTAAGCCAATGCCATAATAAGTAGGACAGTACTCCTCATCAATACATATAAAATTTTCAACATGCCCAGTCAGGACGGAACGAGCACATATCTCTCACAACAGTTCATAGCAGGAATGGACATATAAAGCAAGCTATAGAAAACTATACATGAATCACTGTAAAGAAAATCAACAAGAGAGAAAGACTATAAAATGAGATAGAATATGATAATAGAGAAATATAACCTTCTACGTGAATCAGAGCATGAATTGGTTATGTAAACGGTCTGGGTTGCACATGGATACAGCTGTGGAGTGCACATGGATACCTACTGGGGATAATGATCACATAACCAACTACACTCTCCCTGCCCCCAATCAATACATAAGGATCAATACATGTTATGTTATTGCACATGGATATCAACTACTGTATACATGGAGCTCATATGGTCATGAGTGTACATGAATAACATATGAGTGCACATGGATAAATATGAATACATGGAGTACATGATGGCCATGATAAAGTACATGAACATGACATACTCGATGTATCCGAGGGGATAACATCGCATGAAAAGATCCATAGGGTACTAATCCGTGTGAACATCGTGTCAGCATCAAGTATACTAGTCTATAACAAGAGAATATATCCAAAGAAGTATGAAAAGATCAGAGAATGTACTCGTCTGGCAAATCGAACTGTTGATGATGAGGTGTAACTAAACTAGGGCAATGTAAACCTATTTAAAATACACACATGTCACAACCAAGTCTAAAATATCAAAGGAAATAGCTACAATGCAAAACTACATACTTCTAGGTCCATTTTGGTCAAAGTCAACCCTCGGTCAACTCTAGTCAAACCTGGTCAACGCTGGTCAAACCTGGTCAAACCTGGGTCAACTGGTCCGTCTACTAATTTCTAGGTCATACACAAAATTTCAGGTCATTCGGAGTTCGTTTGAGTTGAATTGGATCAAGTTTGACCCAAAGTTGACTTTTGTCAATTTGGTCAACTTGTCGGCCAATTCGACTAAACTAAGCTCGAAATGACAAATCAAATCTGTCCTAGGACTCCTATAGTCATATACACAACTACAATCTAATCTAAGAGAATTAACAAGCTTAAATATATATATATACATATAGGTATATACACAAATGTGTATATACAATACAACAAAACCCAAATCTAACAAAAAGTGATGTGTGCGTGTGTGTGTACTAGTGCTTACTGAAATGAGGTAAATTCTGAGATTAAAATCATTCAAACATAATTATAGTATTACCCAAATTACTATACTATTATATACATCTATATAAAGTAAGAAAACTACACACACACACACACACACACACACACACACACACACACACACATATATATATATATATATATATATATATATATATATATATATATATATACAAAAGCTCAAATGGAAAGATACGCAATGATGCGTGATACTTAAAAAGTCTAAAATCTGGAATAATTCCCTCTCGGCCCATTCTCCACGTATACGTGTTAGGAACGGGTTTCAACGGAATTTTATATATATATATATATATATATATATATATATATATATATATATATATATATATATATATATATATATATAGAAAAGTGCAAATACTCATAATTGATAAAAAATTATGAAATAAACCCAAGCGTTGGTTTCTACATATCCGAAAACTCATATAAGTCCTGAAAACTCAGATTTTGTAAACTAAGAAGTTGGAAATCAAAATATTGCATTTAACTCAAAAATTGAAATATCATATAAATCTCAATTTTATCCAATTCAATGAAAACCCAATTATGCTTGGAAAAGGCAAACAAATAGGTGATGATTCCGCGGATCACTTCCCGCAAGTTCTAATTATCATATATGAACTAACAATTCAGAAAATACGGACTAAAAAGTCAAGGATCGAAAAATCACATTTATATTCAAAACTTTGAACCCGAAAAAACCCAATTTTGACAAAACGACTCAAAACACAAAATACACCAAATCAACCCACAAAACTCGGCATACACGCTGGTCTCAACCTACATGATACGCTCGGGTACTCTCAGGTTCGAAATCGTGTCCTTGTCGTGTCCATAGAACGCGTATCGAAATTTTTTGATACCGCATGGTACGCGTGCGTTCTCGCTCGTTTGAGCGCCGCACACGCAACGAAATGCCACGTGCTCGTGCACGTAGCTGGAGGGGTCCTGGGGTAGGTCTAGGACATGATGACACAGTGACACGATGCGCCAAAGCGGTGCACGCAGCCCCCGCACCCGTGCAGTCTGCTGCGCGCGCGCGCGCCCTCATGCACGCGGTTCCCTCTTCGCTGCTCCCTCGTTGGGCCACGTCGTGACTTGGGGTTCGTCCTACGGGTTGTCTAGGTCTAAGTAAACATGTCCCGGGTCCTGGAATGGGTCTTCGCTGCATCGTGTGCGCGTACGAAGTTCGTTTCCGCGACAAAAATCAGCCCGAGTGCACAGTGTGGCTGACCAGTGCACGCACGATTTCTCCGCGCTCGCTCGACAAAACGTCATGAAATTTTGCAAACATGTGGGCAGAGGTTGCCCCTATGTGCTCGTAAAATTTCACACAAGACGGAGCTCCGTGCGTCGAGTAATGACGCACAGACTGCAGGACATGCACGGGACCGTACACGGGACCTCGTGCACGCGTGTCCGTGTTTGAAACATCGCTGAAAAGTCATCGATTTCCAATCCATCTTTACGAAAGTTTATTAAAATGATATTATCTAAACATCCATGAAGTCAGAATCGAAAAACAGCAACTTTCAATCCTAAGCGGCATTTCGTCGAACACGTGCTGTAAGGGACCGACACGGGATCGATACCTCCATCAAACGGAGTCGAAATCCCACCAAATTTCGTGGGCAAGGCTATGGCACCTATATGGATGCAAAAATGAAGAAAAAACTAGATTTGCAATGGTAGATTAGGGTTTTACCTATTGAGTGTCAAACTCAATGATCGGGCTCCTCGGTTGTCGTGTCGACCAATTTCCCTCCAGCAAAACCTTCCGTCTCCACTCCAGAAATGGTCCAGCAGATCCTCCTCTCCTCGACAAGCACAAAGGAGTTCATTTAGGAAGAAACGGACTCCGGATGAAGGAAAAAAGTGTTTTGGAGAGTTGGATCTCTTAGGGTTTCTTGGTGGAGTCTACAAACTACAAGTGAATGCAACAATGGGAGAGGGTACTGCTGTTGGGCGGCCAAGGGGGGTTCTCTAGGGTTAGGGTTTCACTTGGGCCAACTCTTTCTCAAGTAGAAATGGGCCCAAGTCGAAAAGCTCAAAGGCCTACATGCAAAAAGGTTAAATAAATAAATAAAAGCCTTAAAAATAATCTGATGCACAAAATAAATTCTAAAAATAAAAATAATAAATTCTAATGCATGGTTAGGCCCCTATACATGTGCCCTACGGTTAAACCAATTGCTAACACAGTCATAAGTCAACATATTCAGAAAATCACAAAAAGGCCAAAATGGTTAAAAATCAATTAATCACTCTAAAAATTTACTAATAAAATCTAAATTAATTCTAATGATAATAAATCTAATTTTTGATATAGCATTACGGTTCTAGGTCATGGTTGGCTAAGGTCAAACTACCAAGTCACCAATCTGCAACCAATCAAATAACACTGCAAGTAATCCAATTAATAAATAGATAAAAAATTCAAATAAAAATCATAAAAATTGAATTTAATAGCAATTACTAAAATATCCTTGAAATTGAAAAGTGAGTGTGACAAATCTACCCTCCTTAAAATAATTTCGTCCTCGAAATTAAGATGATCCTACCCTTCTAGGTTAAAATCCCCAACAATCATGGTCTTATAAAAACTTATCTAAATCATGCAGTTGGAAAGATATCATACATGATTATGGCAGGTAATCAGTCTGGGGTCTCATCTAGCCACTATAGTCATACCAGATCAAAAGTAGTAATAAGGTATCAAGCATACAAACATTATAGTAGGATACAGTAATCATCAAGATAGGATAAGGTATGCGTCAAGAACTCACCTCTACTAGGTCTGGTAGCTGGAACTCTCTCCCGGATGTAGGCCTCGACTAGGGGCAAGTGTAGTAGGACAGTCTCGTATCTTGTGTGCAGCTGACCCATAAAATAGGCATAATCCTAGTCTCTTCCTACAGTCCTTCTATACGTGTCCAAGCTTCTTACAGAAAGTACAGGTAGGCACCCACTCAACTGGCCTCTGCTGGACAGGAATCTGAACTGGATAGGCTGGTCTAGACTGAAAGACTGGGTACTCCTGATGCTCTGGGTATAAACTGCTCCTCGCTCTCTTGGGGCTAGGCTCCTCCCTCGAATGCATGTAATCCCACAACAGTTGAAAACTGAGACTCTGCTCCCTCATAAGCTCAGCCTGAAGTCTCTGTACCTCCTGTACATCCTGAAGGAGTCTATAAATATGAGCTCCATCAGGAATGGCGTGGGGTACCACTCCGGAAGGCAAAGGAAGGCCCTCAGTCTCCGGCTGAACTGCAGCCCTCTCCTGAAGGATAGGAGATGGAGAAAAATTCTCCGATGAGGCTACTAACACCTCCTGAGCAATAGAAGGGGAAAGTATAATCTCGGTCTCATCCGGAATTGCAGCTGTGCACTGGGGACATACTCTGGTCATGGGTGCCATTCTGGAAAAGATAAGAAAAAAAAATCATCGGGTTGTAAGGCATCTATCATCCTATACAAATACTGGTGATAAAAAAAACAACTGAAATTAAGCATAAAGTATTAATATTCTAAAGATGATCAAAATCGAAAGTTTAAAGCATGACTGTCAATAACACTGAAATCCAAGCACACTATATATATATATCTATAAGAAATTTTAGTCTCGATATGATCTAAGTTGATCCAATCCAGGATGAATTGAGGTTTGGGCAAGATGGAGAACGAGGTCATTGAAGTCTAGGCATGAGTATCCAAGACTTGAAATCCATGTCACAATTGAATTAATTCAATTGAATAAGGTTCCAAACATTGGATGATAAGGGAATGACCAAGTCGCCTGGTCGCGATCAAGGGTTTAGAATTCAACACTATTAAAATCCTAAAGAATACTGCGAGGATATGGAAATAAGCCACTATCCTCCTTAAAATAAGGAAGCTAAATATGATACCTTGGGTTGACCTATTAAGTACAGTGCCTTGTCTTTCTGAAATATATGAAAGATAAAAGCAAAAGAGTTCAAAGACGATGCTATTGAGTACAATACGTGGTTCATAGATGATGAAAATAATTCAAAAAGAATTGCCAAACTATCGTGGATGAGACTCTTATAGCGGATACATCGCCCAGGAGACAAATATATCCCATGTACATATAATAGTGGGTACATCGCCCATGAGACAAATGTACCCTAAGAGACTTATTAGGTGACTTGGGGGTGCAACACATGACATTGTGCATATTACTTATTTCAAGAAGTGTCCCATATGACGTGGACTGGAAATGTGCCCTACTCGACGGCAGGCTCCAAGTCCATCAGAGAAGGCACCCAGATAACGGGATTGCTTGTAGCCAAAATACCTCTCTATATGAACTACTTGATCAATCTAGTCATTAACCTAGTCAGATTCAGTATGAATCCCTGACCATGGGAAACCAGGGATTCATGTCCTAGACATGATGCGTGACAAGACGGGTAGCTTACACAAGCACAAACACCCACGGTGTCTAAAAGAGTTACATTAGCAAGGAAAAATAGCGGTCGCAACAGCATCTTGATTAAGCATGTCATGCTTAGATTTACTTGTCATGTCAAGAGTGCGCCACGACGAGCCACTATCATGTAAGCAAGGAAGACATGTACCAGAGTGCACCACAATGGGTCACTATCGTGTTCTATCCCTACATTATTATGAATGAGAGAAACTTGCATAAAATAGCTAGTGACATATTCTTGAAGACAAGAAAAAGACCTACAACTTTTATGTTAGGAGTTGTGAGAAATTCTTGCCATAAATCATGCAAATAAGACATAAAAATAACCAAAATAGGCACTATGCGGCCTATTCTGCGACATGCAGCCCATTCTGCGACATGCGGCCCCATGCGGCCCATTCGCGACATCATGCGGACCAACTGCGACATGCAGTCCATGCGGCCCATTCGCGACATCATGCGGACCAACTGTGACATGCGGCCTATACGGCACATTCACGACATCATATGGACCAACTGCGACATGCGGCCTATGCGGCCCATTCGCGACATCATGCGGACCAACTGCGACATACGGCCTATGTGGTACATTCGCGACATCTATGCGGACCAACTGCAACATGCGGCTCATGCGGCCCATTCGCGACATCATGCGGACCAACTGCGATATGTGGCCTATGCGGCCCATTCGCGACATCCATACGGACCAACTGCGACATACGGCCTATGCGGCCTATTCGCGACATCCATACGGACCAACTGCGACATGTCGCCTATGCGGCCCATTCGCGACATCCATGTAAACCAACTGCAATATGCGACCTATTCGGCCCATTCGCGACATCCATACGGACCAACATCGACATGCGGCCTATGCCGCCCATTCGCGACATCTATACGGACCAACTGTGACATACGGCTCATGCGGCACATTTATGACATCATGCAGACCAACTGCGACATGCTGCCAGATGAACATAGAAGATGACAAATAATCATTTGGCCATAACTTCCTCAAAACAAGTCAAAATCTAACTTTTCAATGGTCCTGTCACGACCCGCACCCGCTATAAGGGCACGTGCACGTGACAACGCCCAGCCCTCACCGTAAAAACGGCGTGGAACGCTGTAGGTTTTTCTACTCTAAACAGTTTATATATATAACAAAAACCTGTCGAGAATATGGTCAACTTCGAATGGAGGACAAGCAATGAATATATATATATATATGAGTACTCAATCACGACTCTAAGATAACAAAGTAAAGACTGAAAGATAAAGACAACAAGACGATAATAAAATAATAACCTGTCAAGTCCACACACCAAATAATATACAAGTCCAAGTCTCTAATACAGTCCATAATAAAAACAGTCTCAAAAGTAGCTGGAGACAAAGTCCAGTATAAAAGACCTACTCTAACTAAGCAATAGGTAGGGTCTCATCAGGCGGAGCTAAGCCCTGCTGGACCAAAGTCTCCAGGTCAAGGCCCACTACGTCATTCAGACCGTAGTATGTACTGTAGTCTCCCCCATCTGCATCTGTAATATTTTCAACATATCCTGTCAGGATGGAACGAGTACAATCTACTAACAACAGTTCACAAGATATGACAAAAGCTATAAGACAGTAAATAGAGAGTATATACAAGAAAATCATGGAATGTACATATGAGTATCATGGCAAGGTAAGCTGTAAAACTAGAGTTAGAACAAGGCAAGTAAACTGATCATGGCATGTACAAGAATCAAGAATCATATATCTAGGTGTGTGAATACAACATGTGGCCGAATTGGGTCTGCACAAGGTTATGATCTAGCCAATCATACGTGTGGTGTAGGATTGGCATTCACAAGGTTCACAATATATACAAGGCGGGTATGACCACACATCTACACTAGTACTCCCCGTCCCCGACTGGTAGAGTGGATCCAAGCAAGACACGTTACGACACGGGATTCTACGAGAAGGGAGCAAGTCTCCTCGAGAATCGGTGTCCATATACTGCACAATAACTACAAGGGGGCTTGCACAAGATATACCAAGATAACGAGGAATAACATCTCATGTCGGGATCCATAAATACCAATCTGTGTGACCAATGTGTCGAGAACAAGCATATCCATACTAATTACATGAATCATAACAATCATTATAAATTGGAAAAGTGTCAGAGAATGTACTCGCCTGTAATATGGTATGATATGTCTACTGGAGCAAATGCAGCATCTCGAGGACCTATAAAGAACAAGACGTATCAATACTATGCTTAGGAAATAAAGTCAAGACAATATTAAACCCTATTAGGTCATTCTAGGTCAAGACTCGTCAAACTAGACTGTACGAGGTCAACCTAAGTCATATTAGGTCTAGCTAGGTCATACTGGGTCAATGCAAGTCAAACGGAATTAATCTAGGTCGATTTGAGTCAACGGTTGACTTACAGTTGACTTTTGGTCAACTGGTCAACTCTGGTCAACTTCGGTCAACTCTAGGTCAATCCTAGGTCGATGGTGACTAATAGTTGACTTTCGGTCAACCACACAAGTTTAAAGAAATTTGGGACTAAATTGGGTAAAGTGTTGACCCATAGTTGACTTTTGGTCTTAAAAGTCAACCGTGGTCAACCGGGGTCAAGACTAGGTCTAGGCGACTATTTCTAACTATTACCAACCTCTACAACCCATATCCAAGTCTATCTTGGACTTCGAAACCCAAATCTTGGCCGTAGGCCAATTTCCTATTTTACCTTTTCTAAGGTAAAATTCTAGCCTAGGTGGAAACCTAGTTAGCCTACCTACGCTCGTTATTTTGATCCGTGCTCCCTAGGGTAGTAAGGTAGTAGCCTATAGATATATTACCTACCAAAATACCTAGGTAACGTGGACATCCGGTCCATGATACGGTCCGTTGCCAAAATCTTAAATATTTTAAGATACGCACTGATACAGCGCAATACCGGCGCCCAACGACTCCGATTTCCACTCGGGAGCCTACCCGCAAAATCTAAATCACGTATCCTAGGCCTACGTCAAGTTTCATCGCGTTCCGATACTCCGGGCTCAATTTCGCTCTCTAACCCGATTCTTCTAAATTGATTTCCTACACTTCCTATACAAATACCCTTCTTCTAATTCTTATTCTCTTCTCCTTCTAATTTCCTATTCTAATTCCTCTTCTTAACTCTTCTAATCCTTCTTCTTCTCATTCTTCCTCTTATCTAACTTTTCTCCTAATTCTTCTTCCTCTTCTTTCTTCTATTCTTCTTTTCATTTTCTCCTCCTACTTCTTCTAAACTTCTTATTCTTCTAAACTTCCTCTAAATTCCTAACCATATAACTATCTATCTATATATATATATATATATATATATATAGATATATATATATATATATATATATATATATATATATATATATTTATATATTTTATATATATATATTTTTTATATATTTATATATTTATATATTTTATATATATATTTATATATTTATATTATATATATATATATATATATATATATATATATATATATATAGATATATATATATATATATATATATATATATATATATACAAGGGAAAAAAAAAATATATATATATATTACAAGGGAGTTTAAGGGGTAAAAAGGGGGGGGTTTACAAAGGCTAAAAGGGGGGGGGGGGTAACTGGCAGCACTGCTGCCAGTGCTGCTGCTGCTGTTGCAGCAGCAAGCTGCTGCTCCTGCTGTGGTTTCATATTCTTCTTCTTCATCTACTTCTTCCTCTACTTCCTATCCCTCTATATATATATCTATATATATATATATATATATATATATATCCCTCTATATATATATATAGATATATATATATAGATATATATATATATATATATATAAAATATATATATATAATATATATATATATATATATATATATATATATATATATATATATATATCTATATATATATATATATATATATATACACAAACACTCTCACATATCTATTTATATATATAACACACACACACACATGTCTCTATATATATACATACACACAAACATATCTATATACATATAAATAC
Source organism: Iris pallida (assembly GCA_029216955.1). Taxonomy (NCBI): domain Eukaryota; kingdom Viridiplantae; phylum Streptophyta; class Magnoliopsida; order Asparagales; family Iridaceae; genus Iris; species Iris pallida. The sequence goes on along the minus strand of JANAVB010001000.1, from coordinate 3,898,815 downwards.
ACACACATACACATACTCTCTCACAACCACACTCACACACACACAAACACACACTCTCACCACCACTCTCACTCATACACCACCACCACCATTCTATACATTCCTCTACACACACACGTATAAATAAATACACACACACACACACACACACACACACACACACACACACACACATATATATATATATATATATATATATATATATATATATATATATATATATATATATATATATATAAAAATACATACACACAAACACACACTCTCTCACACTCTCACACAAACACACACACACACTCTCACACACTACCACCACCACTCTCATGACACCAATACCACCACCACCATTCTCTACATACACACAAATACATATATATAATACATACACACACACACACACACACACACACACACACACATATATATATATATATATATATATATATATATATATATATATCACTCTAATTAATAAAACCCCCAAATAAAATCCTTAACCTATATTATTTGGAATCCTAACAAATTCTAGGGGCAAGGTGTGGAGAATCATCTCCTCTACAATATTGGTGAAGGAAATAAATGCAAAGGAGAATTAAATAGGAATTATAAACATACCTAGGTTAGGTTTTCCTTGGAGGAAGAAAGTTTGGAGAGAGAAATGAAATTTTAGAGAGAGAGAGGGAGAGTTTGCTTTGTGGAGAAGAAAAAGGGGGGGGAGCTATTCATGGCCGACCATGTGGGGGGGGGGGGGGGGGGGCTATTGGGTTTTGGGTGGAGACCCATTAGGCCCCCAACCCAATAAACTTAGTTGGGTTCGGTTCGGGTTTGTTTCGGGTTGGTTCGGTCTAATTTCTAAATACTAATTAAGCTCTAAAATGACTAATTAAGCCATGGAAATAGGGTTTATGATTTCTAACC